>JAVJIF010022243.1:0-72126 GCA_038442645.1 Agave tequilana
ATTTTGCTTTTTGGAAGACCAAGATACAAGACAATACCTAAGAATTGACATGTTCCACTTGTGCTCTTCCTATCTACCCTACAACCTGCATAGTCGGCATCCGAAAAACTGTCGTCATTGAAAATTGCCGGTTTTCGGATACCACAAACCCATTTCAATAGTGCCTTAAGGTATCTAATTATGCGTTTAATCGCAATTATATGAGACTCTTTAGGACAAGATTGAAAACGTGCACAAAGACAAACGGAAAAACATGATATCCGGCCTACTAGCCGTCAAATACAATAAACTACCTATCATGCTACGATAAACTTTAATGTCTACACTTTTACCTTGTTCATCCTTGTCAAGCTTAGTAGTTGTTGCCATGGGAGTTTTGCTTACTTTAGATCCTTCAAGCCCGAACCTTTTGATGAGTTCCTTTGTGTACTTGGCTTGATTGATGAAGATCCCATCCGTCCTTTGCTTGATTTGGAGTCCAAGGAAATAGTTGAGCTCCCCCATCATAGACATTCAAATTCATCCTTCATGCATTGATTCAAGCTTGGCAAAGAGATTCATTAGTAGAACCAAAAATAATGTCATCAACATAAATTTGCAAAATAAGAATGTCTTTTTCTACATGTTTTGTAAACAAAGTTGTGTCAATTTTACCTTTCTTAAACCATTTGAAATAAAAATGAAGAAAGTTTTCATACCAAGCCCTAGGGGATTGTTTTAAACCATAAAGAGCTTTATCTAATTTAAACACAAAATCCGGATGTGTAGGATCAACAAACCGAGGGGGTTGTTCAACATACACCTCCTCTTCAATATAAACCATTTAGAAAAGCACTTTAACATCCATTTGAAACAATTTAAAAATCTTTATATGAGGCAAATGCTAGTGTCATCCGTATGGCTTCAAGCCGTGCTACGGGTGCAAAGGTTTCTTCAAATCGATTCTTCGATTTGGGGTAACCTTGGGCAACTAACTAGCTTTATTCCTAACAACGTTACCGATTATCCAACTTGTTCTTAAAGACCCACTTAGTACCAATTGTTGGTCTATCGTGGGGCCTAGGAACAAGGTGCCAAACTTGGTTGCGCTCAAATTGATTAAGTTTCTCTTGCATGGCTAGCAACCAATATGAATCGGCCTCGGCTTTCGAGGACGTTCTTGGGTTCAACATGAGAAATGAATGCATAGTGACCACAATAATCATGAAGTTTAGAGCGAGTGGTTACCCCTTTTGATACTTCACCTATGACGAGGTCCTTGGGATGATGAGGATTGTGTATCTCCAACCCTTTGGAAGTTGTTGAGTAGGCTCCACTTCATTTGTTTGATTTTCATTTCCTTGAGCCTCTTCTACTTTAGCTTCACTTCCTTCATCATCCTTTGGCTTGTCTCCCATAGTAGTAGTATCCTCCAAGGTCACTTTCTCCAAGCCTTCATCCAAAGCATCTATTTCTACAACATTCTTAACAAAAAGTTAGATTCTTCAAACTTAACATGTATAGATTCCTCAATAGTCAAAGATGATTTATGAAGATTTATAAGCCTTACTGTATTAGAATACCCAACAAAAATTGCCTCATAAGTTTTAGCATCAAATTTTCCTAAATTATCTTTTGTATTTAAAACAAAACATTTGGATCAAAAATCTTGAAATATGAAACATTTGATTTTCTAGAAAAGTACATTTCAAAGAAGTCTTTGAAGTATTTTTACACAAGAAAAACACGATTTGATATATAGCATGATGTATTTACGGCCTCGGCCCACAAATAATGTGGTAGACCATATTCACTTAGCATTGTCCTAGCCATCTCTTGTAAAGTTCGATTTTTCCGTTCAAACTACTCCATTTTGTTGTGGAGTTCTAGGACAAGAAAGTTCATGCTTAATCCATGTTCTTCACAAAAAGTGGTAAAGGGTAGGTTAAGGAACTCACCTCCTCTATCACTTCTTATCCTTAAAATTGAAAACATCTTTTTCTTTTTCAACCCTTTTCTTAAAGTTTGGATATATGAAAATGCTTGATTTTTGTGTTCAAGAAAGAAAACCCAAGTAAATCGCGTGAAAAGTCATCAACCAAAACAAATGCAAATCTATTCCCACTTAGACTTTTGGTTTGTGTAGGGCCAAATAGATCCATATGGATTAACTCCAAAAGGACGTGATGTCATGATATCCTTAATTGACTTGAAAGAAGACTTAGTTGTTTCCCAAATTGACATGCATCACAAACTCGGTCCTTTTCAAAACTCAAACAAGGAATACCTTTCACCATTTCCTTTGTGTTTAACCTAGATATGAGGTCAAATGAAATATGACCTAATCTTCTATGCCACAACCAAGACGTCATCGAGGGCTTTTAAACAAGTAATATTACAAGACATATTAGAATATCTATCATATAAACATTACTTTCACGAAAACCGAAAAACACACAAGTATTAGAAAATTCTATCAATTACTTTACAAACTACATGATCAAAAAACAACATCACAAACTTTTATCACAAAGTTGACTAACACTCAAGAGGTTATGCTTGAGGCCATCAACTAAAACTACATCTCAATTAAAGGGGTGTGCCGAGTTTTACATTACCAATACCGATGATTTTACCCTTGGCATCATCTCCGAAGGTGACGTGCCACCTTCATGGTATCTTGATAGGGTTGCAAAGTTGTTGATGTCCCAAGTCATGTGCCTTGAGCAACCACTATCAAGATACCACAATCCTCTACGTCGTTGGGCTTTGGAAGGAGACCTATATCATTTAACAAAATTGTTGACTTTGGTACCCAAACTTTCTTGGGTCCTTGAAAGTTAGTATTTCGAACCCAAACATTATGATAAGATGCACTTAAGCTATCATAGCAAAAATTGGCTAAGTGTCCTTTCCGCCCACAATGTGAACATGAGAACACTCTTCCATAAATGAATGCATGATGTGTGTGAAGTGTGAGCATGCTTTGGGGGTTTGCCACGATGTAAAGGTTTGTGGTATGAATATGAGCATGAGCATGGTGAACATTTTTCTTAGGGGCTTTTTCTTAGGAAACATGGCCTCTATCTTCTTCTTATCAAACTCACAATTTTTTAAAACAATTCCTAATGAGTCTATTCTTTCTTTAAGCAAAGTAATCTCATTAGAATCAATTTGTCGGGACTTGCCTTTACAAGAAATCTTATACTTGTCAAAATCTTTTTGAGTGGAAACAAGAGTGGAAAATAATTCATCCTTTCTTTAGAAATAGTAAGGATTAGAAGATTAAGAGATTCATTTTCCTTTTTCATTTTTAAATACTTTTTCTTTAGGAAATCATAATTATGTGATAATTCTACAAAAGCTTCTCCTAACTCATCCATGGAAAGTTCATCATTTGGAGAAGTGGAAGGGGTTACCTTGCTTGTGCTTTCATTTGCCATGAAGCACATGTTGGTGGTATCAATCTCCTCCTCGGATTCGCTCTCGGAATCCATGTAGCTTTCATTGCCTTCTTCTCGTGAGGCTTCTTTGAGGTGGAGGGCTTCACTTTATCCAGGCACTCCGCAACAATGTGTCCGGTCTTTGGTAATTGAAGCAAATGATCTTTCTTTCTTCTTTGCCTCCTTGCCATCTCTTCCTTCCTTGAAATTTAGCCTTGTTGTACATCTCCGGATGTTCTTCACAAGAAGTGAGAGCTCTTCGTCATCTTCTTCTTCATCGTCTTCGTCGGAGTGTGTGGATTGACTTTTGAAGGCTATTGTCTTCTTCTTGGAAGGAGCCATGTCCTCCCTCACTTCCTCTCCATCTCATGGGTTTTTGAGGTTCCAATGAGACCAATCAATTCCATCTCTTCCTTGTCATTGAGTTCTTCAAGGTTGTTGCTTTTACTTCCCATGAAGGAGGAAGAGCCCGGATGATCTTTCTAACTCTTTGATCATTATCAATAGCATCACCTAGAGAAGAAAGTCCATTAGTAATCTTTGTAAATCTTGTAATCATATCATCTATGGTTTCATTTTCGCATGCAAAAATTCTCATATTGGGACCGAAGAAGGTCAATCTTAGCCTCTTCACTTGTGAGGTCCCTTCATGTGTAACTAGCAAATGTGTCCAAATTTCATATGCGGATTTGCAATGAATAACTCTAGCTATGTCATCATCATTAAGGGCTTGAAGGAGTGCATAATTAGCCCTAGCATTTGCATCAATTCTTTGGTCTCTATTTCGGACCAAGTGGATTCATCACCGGGGGGTGCACTAAAGGGTTTGGTCACGGCCTTTGCAACTCGACTTCCTAGAGATTACAAGGAAAACGGTCATCTTAACCTTCCATATGGGAAAGTTAAGTCCATCAAACTTAGGAGGGGTTTTAATTCCATCGGCCATTTTTACTAAGTGAATATGAATGAAATGATTAGCAAAAATTAGGATCTCTCTAAGGTGTTAAGCCAAATCCTAGAGTCCAAGCTCTGATACCAATTGAAAAACACCTAGAGGGGGGGTGAATAGGTGGTATTGCTAATCTAACAATCTTTTTAAAACTAAGATGAATGAATGATGCAACGATCTCTCAAAATAAGACTAAGAGCCGAATACCCGTGAGAGGTTCTGAACTCCTTCCTCCCAATTCCCCTTGAATGGGTTAGAGGTGCGCAATGCAACCTGTTGTATGAGAATTGATCGAACAAAGTATGTATAAAATGCAATGATGAAATGCACACAAGATATCACAAGTATTACAAGCTTGAAGTATAGCACAAGGAAAGAAACAAGATCACAAGCAAGTAATTAAAAGCAATAGAGTGCAATAGAAATTAAAGGCAAAATGGAGAGCAAGAACAAAAGACAATCGCAAACACAAGTATTTGTTTCGAGGTTCGAGCCACCGCTCTACTCCCCGCCTTCACCTCCGTGAAGGGTTTCCACTATCCACGAGGACGATTACAATGGCCTACCGAAGACCCGAGCACCGAGCTCCACAACTTACAAAACCTCTACCGAAGAGGTGTCTCCACAAGATGAAGAAGATCACAAGTCACCAAAGTGATCACAACTTGATCACTTAATCTCTTTTACAATGTCTCACTCTTTTACAATTTCCTTATAGAATGAGTAAAGGAATTTTGGTTCTATGGAGTGTAGTGAGAAAAACTCAGTTGTGAATTGATATTAGCTAACAATCACAACTGAAAACTAGCTCAAGAAAGTATTGGAATGAAGAGCTTAAAACACTTTTCTTCTCTTTTGAAAAACTTAAAAAACTTAGGCTTTTTCTTGGTATTTAGTAAGAGAGTCTTCTCCTCTATTTATAGGGAGAGAAATGGGTTTAAAACATTTTATTTAGACCTTATTTGCTCTGAAAACAAACTGAAAAACCCTGTAAAAGTCTACCAAAAAGCAGATCAAAAAACAGATTTCAGAATTGCACAAAAGAGGAAAGAGCCGTTGGGCTGTTACAGGCTTGGCGGTCGACGGGGGCCGGTCGACCGCCAGCTCAGCTGGCAAAGAGCCGTTGGCTCCGGTCGACCGGTCGGGTCGACCGTCCCAAAAGACAGAGCACAGCTCTCTTCTGCGGTCGACCGGACCGGTCGACCCAGAAGAAAACCGAGAGCAAGTGCATTCAGTCGGTCGACCGAGGCGGTCGGCCGACAGACGTGCACAAGTGTGCACGTCGTCGACCGTGCCGGTCGGCCGGTCAGCCTGAAATAGGAAAAAAACAGCAGGTTTTTGAACTTGGAAATTTGTGAAATAGTTTTGGGTTTTAAAACAAACTTATGTAGCAAGCTAGTAGGAGTATATATACATGATCTAAACATGATATCCATTTTGTAAAACTTAGGGTCATGTAAATATACACTACGGCATGAAACCAAATTTTAAAACATGAAACCTAAATACAGGACTCACATTTTAACAAAAAGACAAATTGTGTATGTGTATCCTAGAGCCCAATATCCAACACTCAAATTTTAACATTCTATCTTACAATGATTCTTAAGACTTCAAGTTCTTCAAGAGGGCTTTTCACCATATGATCTTCAAAACTTGATTCTTGAGCCCAAATTGAGTAGACTTGAGTCCAAAGCACCTTCCTTTAGGGAAGAATCCTTCTAGTTGAGTTAGAATCCTGAAACACACTTAAACAATAAACAATATTAGTACAAATAACTAATATATTTTGTAATCATCAAAACACACTAAAAAAGGGGATTGTAACCTTGGGCCAACACTGATGTGGCTGACGAGATGTTTGAGGCGACATCGTCCTTTGTATTGTCCTAACTTCTTGGCTTCTTTTGCATGTAGTGTCCCGACTAACCGCAGTCTTGTTACAGGTGTTCGGCCTCAAGATGCATCAGCTTTAAGAGAGCCAGAAGATTCCCCAAAGGGTCAAGGGGTGACATGAGCGCTTCGACCGCGGATGATGCTGCTGTGCTGGATGCTCTGTACGACGACCTGCCTTCTTATCGGCCCAAGTCAGCCGAAGGACCAGAGGCTGAAGGGGGAGCAGTTCCGGAGGTGTCCTCACTCCCAACTATATCAACGAGTGAGGTGCCGACAATTTTGCCAAGTGTGGAGCTGAGGGTGATTACAAGCCCTACTTCCCCAACTCTGGTAGTTGAGCCTGCTGTTCAGGAGATGGTTGTCAGCCCTACCTCAACGGTGGCTAGCGCACTGATTTCCATGAAGACTCCGCAGAAATCACTGACAATCTGCTCTGCTGTTGATGTTCCCATTGCTCCTTCCACGATAGTGTCGACCAGGCTGGTGGATTTCTCTGAAGTTACCTCTCCACCGAAGTGGATGAGTTGAGAACGACTATATAGGTTACCTCGTCGATAGCTTTTATAAAGGCTTAGGGCGAACTATCGACTTGGTTTTGAAGGGCTCGACTATGCCGTTCTCAAAGTTAAAGGTGGTCCTCTACCGTGGCATCGAAAGTATTCGGGATTTTGAGGGGTATCACCAGGCTACCGCTTTGGAACTCCTGGTGGATGAATTGAGAAGGATGTAGAGGAATGGCGCCATCTCCGCTGTTTGGACTGGAGTCTTTAGTTGATGAGCGGTTCGCGCGTCTTGTCGCTCAAAAGCACGAGGCCCGGCTTGTCGCTCAAGAGGTGCTAAGGCTATCTCTTCTGACTTGAAATTCTTGGAAACAAGGCAGGCAGAGGTCGGAAGTGCGATTGACGCCTCCACCAGTGCTCTTCTTGACGCTGAAGACAAGATTGGGAAGGCTGAGGAAATGATCAGGAAAGCAAATCTTATTTTATCCAAGGCTAAACTGGTGCATCTTGAAGAAACTGCGCGGCTTGAGCAGCTTAAGGCTCAAAATGAAGAGCTCTCACAGCAGGGATTGTCGCAGAGGGCAACTTTGGCGGAGGTTGAAGCTCGTCTAACCTAGGCAATGGATTTCAATGAGGCCGAGCTGAGGTCGTAAGCGCTTGCCTAGGCTACTGATGACAGGAGGACGAGGCTGGACTCGCTTGGAGGGCGGCTCAGGTCTTACAGTGTGCGCCTGTAGCTCCATGTACTTTATCCTTTGGAATGAATGAAAATTTTTCTTCTTTTGTCGAATCTCCAATCTTGTTCTTCTTTTTGAATTGCGATTCCAAATTGTATTGCAATTCTTGAGAACATAGTTCTTGTTGGGTTGGATGATGAGACTTGGCTATCTGTCAGTTCAGAGGTCGCGATGACATAACTGGTGAGACGCCACTAAGCCGAAACTGGTCCTTGTCGGATCGAAAGATGAGACCGTCTTTTGTAAATGTCAACAGGGCTCGGAATTGAGACTTAACTGTTTGCTGGTTCAGAGGTCGCAATGACATAAACGATTGAGACGCCGCCAAGCTTCAGAATTTGGTGATACTCGTCTTTTGTAAATGTCAACGAGTATCGAGACCTGTCTTTTGTAAATGTCAACAGGGCTCAGAATTGAGACTTAGCTGTCTGCTGGTTCAGAGGTCGCAATGACATAACCGATTGAGACGCCACCAAGCTCAAGGTTGGTGATACTTGTCTTTTGTAAATGTCAACAAGTATCGAGACCTGTCTTTTGTAAATGTCAACAGGCTCAAAATTGAGACTTGGCTGTCTGCTGGTTCAGAGGTCGCAATGACATAACGATTGAGACGCCACCAAGCTCAAGGTTGGTGATACTTGTCTTTTGTAAATGTCAACAAGTATCGAGACCTGTCTTTTGTAAATGTCAACAGGCTCAAAATTGAGACTTGGCTGTCTGCTGGCTCAGAGGTCGCAATGACATAACCGATTGAGACGCCACCAAGCTCAAGGTTGGTGATACTTATCTTTTGTAAATGTCAATAAGTATCGAGACCTGTCTTTTGTAAATGTCAACAGGGCTCAAAATTGAGACTTAGCTGTCTGCTGGTTCAGAGGTCGCAATGACATAACCGATTGAGACGCTACCAAGCTCAAGGTTGGTGATAGGTATCTTTTGTAAATGTCAATAAGTATCGAGACCTGTCTTTTGTAAATGTCAACAGGGCTCAAAAATTGTAATGGAGTTTGGGCAAAGTCTCGTTTTCACGGGGAGAAACGAGGGAATCACTGTTATAGGTTTAATGTTAACGTAACAGCGAAATGCATATGTGGTCTTACCATTCTATGGATGAGAATTGGTAAGTGATTTTGGAGGTCTCGTTCTCACAGGGAGAAACGAGGGAATTGCTGTCATAGGTTTAATGTTAACGTAACAGCGGAATGCATACGTGGTCTTACCATTCTATGGATGAGAATTGGTAAGTGGTTTTGGAGGTCTCGTTTTCGCGGGAAAAAACGAGGGAATCACTGTCATAGGTTTAGTGTTAACGTAACAGCGAAATGCATATGTAGTCTTACCATTCTATGGATGAGAATTGGTAAGTGATTTTGGAGAGGGAATCAAATGGGAACTGGTCCCTTAGGATTTTTAGCAAATCCCCAGCTGTCAACGGGTTTGATATGCCTTTACCAACTACTATTTGGGTTGGGCTAGCCATGCTATTCCCCTCAGCATGATGAGTTGTCGAGGACTTATGTTGGCTTACAGGCCAACATTTTCCCGTATCCTTAATCGTTAAGGACGTTGGATCGTCTGGTTAACGTATGTGTAACCTTGACTCTCCTTTAAGACAACCAGTGTATGGCTAGGTCCTACTGGTTTATGGTTGTGTGATCTCGTTTGGAGGAAGAGAAAGGCTCCCTTTGTGTGTACTTTGGACACGGAGATCTTGATCAGAGGTGTAGTGTTAACTTGATCATGAGAAGGATCCTTGATTAAGGATAATACTTCTTTAAGAACTTGCCATTGATTGGCATCATGAGTAGGTCGCCATCTGAAGTCATGAGGCGGTATGCTCCGTTTGAATAGACTGTTTCTATTACAAACGGTCCTTTCCATTTAGGCTGAAATTTGCCCTTGGTCTTGTGCGTCATAATCATCGGTCGTCTGACGGCTAAAACCAAGTCTCCTTTTTGGAAGACTCTCTATTTGACCTTCTTATTGAAGGCTTTTGAGATTCGAGCCTGATATAGCTCAATATGTTGCTGCGCTTGTAGCCGCTTCTCATCTAGGGCTTCGAGCTCTTGAAGACGCAACCGATCATTGTCTTCTGATGTGATTTTAGTGGTCAGAGCTACTCGCAATGACTGCATCTGGATTTCCAATGGGATGATTGCTTCGCACCCATATACCAGGGAAAAAGGCGTATTACCTGTCGGTGTTCGAACCGTGGTCCGGTAGGCCCAAAGACATTCGCCAAGCTTTCGTCCCAATCCCGCTTATTCGAGGAGATGAACTTCTTGAGTAGCTTAATGATCGTTTTGTTGAATGCTTCCGCCAAGCCCTTAGCGGCGGGATTATAGGCAGTTGAAGCCACATTCTGAATTCGGTATTTATCGCAGAACCGATAGAATACTTGGCTTATGAATTGGGGACGTTGTCGTGGATGATCCGCCTAGGAACACCGAATCGATGGATGACATGGTGTTTGATGAAGTTAACCACATTAGAGGTTTTGACTTCAGCTAATGGTGTAGCTTCCGCCCATTTGAAAAGTAATCGGTTATTGCGAGGATGAACCAGTGACCTTTTGTCGAAGAGGGGCTGATTGGTCCTACGACATCTATTCCCCATGCTTCAAATGGCCATGAAGCAACAGTCGGGTGGAGCAACTCCGAAGGCTGGTGTATGAGTCTGCATGGATCTGGCATGCTTTACACCTTCGTGCATATTGGATGGCGTCGGCTATCATGGTTGGCCAATAGTATCCAAGCCTATGCAACTTGTCTTTGAGTTTTGGACCTGGCTGATGAGCTCCGCAAATGCCATCGTGCGCTTCTTTAAGCGCTTCCTGTGCCTCTGAATGAGAAAGGCAACGGAGGAGAACACCGTCATATGAACGACGGTAAAGTGTCTTCAAAGTTGGATTGTAGTAGAAACGGAGAGACCTTCGTCTGATGGACGCCGCTTCCTTAGGATCGTCTGGAAGCAGACCGTGCAAAGCATAGTCGATGAGAGGAAAGCGCCAGTCTCTTGGTTCAAGATCCGTGGAGACATTATAAACTTCTCGAGTTCTTAGCATGTGATTGGAGCACACAAGATGTCGAGTTGCGACTGTGAGGTGATACTCGGTGTCGGCTGGCAAGGCTAGTGTTGTAGCTAATGCAGCAAGAGCGTCCGCCTGGTATTCTGAGATCGAGACACGTGCCCGATGTAGAAACCTTCAAATAGGTTGGCCAATTCAACGGCCGTGTGGTAATAAGGCACCAAGTCCTCATGGCGGACTTCGTATTCGCCTTTAACCTGATTGATGATCAGTTTTGAATCGCCATAAGCTTTGAGGTAGCGTACCCCCATTCCATGGGCGAGTTGAAGACCAATGAGCAGGGCATTATATTCTGCTACATTGTTGGAGCATGATTCTGTCAAAGAAAATGCTCTGGGAAGAACATGGTTCTGCGGGGAGATAAACACAACCCCCACTCCGGCTATAATCTTGCCTTTAGGGCCCATTCGCGATGCCCCATCAAAGAACATCTACCACACTTCCTCTTCTGAGGTTGCATAAGACTCGAAGACTTCATCAGGGATATCTTCGTGAAGTTTTGAATGTTCTGGAACTGGATGAGCAGCCAAGAACTCTGCAAGGGCCTGGCCTTTAACCGCCTTCTGAGGGTGAAGATTATGTCGTATTGAGACAATAAAAGTGCCCACTTAGCCAATCTTGAATTCAATGATCCTGGCTTCATCATAAGAAGACGCAATGGGTTTACTCTGGAGATGACATGTATGGTCTGGCCGACCAAATAATGTCGTGTCTTCTGAACAGCGAAGACGAGAGCTAAACACTCTTTCTCGATAGGGTTGTAGCAAGATTCCGCTCCTATGAGAGTTCTGCTCAGATAATAAATGGCCTGCTCGTGGCCATTGTCGTCCTTTTGAGCGAGGAGGGCACCGAGGGAGTAGTCCAGAGCTTTTACATAAAGCAAAAATGGTTTCCCTGATGTAGGGGCCACCAAGACTGGAGGTTTTGTGAGGTACCTCTTGATGGCTTCATAAGCTTCCTGGCAAGCTTGATCCCATACGAAGGAAGCGCCCTTTTTTCATGAGTGGGTGAACGGTTTATAGCGGCCTGAGAGATTTGCAATGAATCTTCTGATATAAGCCAGCCTGCCTTGCAAGCCTCTGAGCTCTTTGAGGTTCCTTGGTGGATGCATGCTCTGGATGGCTTTGATTTTGTCTGGGTCAAGATGAATCCCTTTTTATGTGACAATAAACCAAGGAACTTGCCACTTGACACTCCCAAGAAGGATTTTGTCGGGTTCATTTTCAGTTGACGAGCCCGCATTATGTCGATCATTGTTCTCACGTCGCGAAGATGTTCATTCTTGTTGCGGCTTTTGACGGCAATGTCGTCGACATAGCACTCCACCGTTTTTCGGAGATGATCGCGGAAGATTGTACTCATTGCCCGCTGATAGGTTACTCCGGCGTTCTTCAGTCCGAAGGGCATTACAGTGTAGCAGTATACCCCAATGGTGTTCGGAACGAAGTATGCTTCTCGTCATCGGGATACATCTTAATCTGGTTGTACCCTGAAAAGCCGTCCATGAAAGACATTCTTTCGAATCCGCATGTGTTGTCGATCGTGACGTCGGTGATGGGTAATGGGAATTCGTCTTTGGGACAGGCCGTATTGAGATCATGGTAGTCGATACAGATCCGTATTTTCCCGTTCTTTTTGAGGACGGGGACGATGTTGGCTACCCAATCTGGATGTTGTTCCTCCCGGATGAAGCCACATGCAATGAGTTTGTGAACTTCGGCTTCAATAGCCTCCATAATGTTCAGGCGAAACCGACGTTATTGCTGCTTGACTGGCTTGCGTCGGGCTTGATGTTCAGACGGTGCATGGCGACTTGTGGATCGAGTCCGGGCATATCTCCGTAGCTCCATGCGAAAACATCTGTATACTCCTTTACAAGTGTTATCAATTCTTCCTTTTCTATAAGTGATAGGCTTTCACTTATAAAGATGGGTTTGGGATGATCTTGACTTCCCAAGTTGACCTGCATCACCTTATCTTCAGTAGGTGGCTCGCGCAATTCGAATCGCTTTTCCCATTGAAGGTCTAATTGCTGGGCCCATGGTTCCTCGTCAGTGGTTTCAGCGGGCTCCAATTGACTGCTTGAGGTCATATTAGCAGTGAGGTTTTCGAACATTCCTCCTATACTGACATCTGAATCCCACTCGGAGGATGAGGCTGAATGTGATGGAATTGGTTCATCGTCTTCGGCTTGAACCGTTGCTGACGATGTGGGTGTAACGTATCCCAACCCCCTGCGTGTATTACCATAGTAATTTGCAGGCTTCCCTTTTGGGACAAAATTACGCATCAAGCTGCGCCTTCCTTTTCCAAAGTTCAGGCCCATTCCATGCTCCAAGTTATATCCCATTTTCTTCATAATATGGCGCGCTGACTGCGCGTAATGAAAGAATTGTGGAGTGTTTGAGTCTGAACTTGAATCTGCGACGTGGGTCCCCGTGGTTGGGTTCTACCGAAGACTATCGGTAACTGACCTTCTTTGGGTGGTGGGATCACCAAGACGGCTCCTTCTGCGGATTCCATGGGTGTACTGGACGCACTTGGCTTATGTAAAGGCATGTGTAGGGAGCTATCCGTAATGGATTCAAATAGCCCAACAGTCGCGGGATAATCAAAAGAAATATTATCATTAATTACCCATTCACCTTCATCCTCTGAAGGAGTATTACATAGGGGATTATTGAGACATGCTATAATTGGTTCACCAATCAGAATTTATGGCATGCCTGCTTTGAATTCTGAATCCGCCTCGTTGCCACTTTCATCATCATCCGGCAATGGTTCTTTGGGTGTTTCACCGGCCTCTTGATACAGGAGAGCGTCAGTGAAGTAATTTTCTACCCCTTTGAATGGTTGCTTTTCAGCAAAGACAGTTCGCACTGTCGCGTCATCTTCGACATATTTGAAGCATTGGTGCAGGGTGGAGGGAACGATCCAGTTGGCATGGATCCATGGTCGTCCTAGCAGCAGGTTATATGACGTGTCAGCGTCAATGACATAGCATGTCACTTCTGACTTCAGGCTCCCGATTCTGCAACGGAGTCGGATTTCCCAAGTGGGTGACTGCTCCCGGCGTTGAAACCGTATATTGTAGTAGTGGTTGCGGACAAACCTGTACAGCGGTATGCCGAGGAAGTAGAGAAGCCTTTTGGGGATAATGCTAAGTGCGGACCCCGGATCGACTTGTATTCTTTCAATGCATGTTGAACTGATATATCCGGTGTAGTACAGAGGTTGATCGTGCTTGTTGTCTTTGAGAAGCATATCATCTGCCGTGAATGTAATAGCGGGCACCTTTGATTGTGCATGATGACATTCTGGGCAAGGAGACTGAACGTCTTCGTTAGGGACCTCTGGTATGCATGTCAGGAATGATTCTGAGTTGGCTAGCGCATCCCTGAGTGCTTCTCTTGTCTCTTTTGAGAGGCGAAGAGCTCGTGTATAGTGATACGAGCTGGATATTGGCCAGTTGAGCCAATATGTCAAACCGAAAGGGCGTATCAAACCCTGACCTGACGGTTTCTTCAACACCTGGTCGAACCGTACCTCCTTAGGCTTTTCTTTTCCCTTGGTTGGAATTGGAGTGGATGCTGACATTGGTACTGACGTCGTTTGCTGTTGTATCCGTCAGTAGACTTTTCATACTGCCTCAAGTATGATTTTCCGGATCGGGTGCATGTCTGTTGAGGCGTATCGGCTTGCGCCGTACAAGCAAGCTTTTCTCCTTCTGAATCACTGAGGAAAGCCGATGTAAGATTGCCGTCATCTGGCAGGATGGAGATGACATTGCAAGACTTGCCCTTTGAGTTGGGCTCCTTTGAATCCCGCTGTACTTCTTGGATGAGGTCCGGGTGTATCCACATGACTTCCCCTGTCACCAATGTTAGGGGAACAAGACCTTTATTATCTTGAGCTGTGGCTGGAGGATGCTTGACTTCCAACCGTGGCACAGGGACTGAATAAGTCCCGTCAGGAACTGTGACCTTTGGAGCTTTGCCGAACTCAAGAGTCACCATATTGGCCGTGACTTTCTTCTGTTCTGTCTTCAATATCAGAACCCCGGCATCAACCAAGGCTTGAATTCTGTCTTTGAGGACATAGCACTTGTCAGTAGGATGGTGAATCATCCTATGGTAGAGGCAGTATTATTTGGGGTCATTCGTGCGCCCTATCTCATTGGGACGCCGAGCATCTGGCAGTTTTATTTTGTTCCCTTTGTGGAGCAGATGGAATATCGTGACCACCTGATCGTCTTTGAAGGAGTACTGCTTTGGAGGGAACTTAGGCTCCTGATTGTTGAAGCCGCTCTTCTTGGCCTTCGACTGCACATCTCCGGATAACTCCACAGACATAGTTTCTTTGCCTTTAGCTTGAGAAGATTGCGGTAGGTCGCTACGCCCTTTGTTGTTCGTCCCCCACTTGCCTCTAGGGCGGATGGTTCGAACTTTTTAGCCGACTTCTCGGCTATCTCTGCTTGTTCGACCAATTCCTTCCAAGTGTGGACTTTGACAGCCCCCATGCGAACTTTCACTTGGTCTAGGAAGTTGTGTCTGCATGTCTGTAAGAGCATGGGTAATGGCATCCCTGCTGGGCACATCAAGGATAAATTTCTGAACCGTTCAATGTAGTCACGGACAGATTCGCCCTTCCTCTGCACAGTGGAGAGGAGCTTGTCCATGGTCACTTCGGTATCGTCCTCATAGAAACGAGAGAGGAACCGAGTTTCCAGGTCGATCCAAGAGTTGATAGAGCCCGGGGGGAGACTTTGGAACCAGTCAAATGCCACCCCCTTTAAGGTGCCAATGAACAGCCTAGCCATGATGGCGTCATTGCTTATAACATTACCAGTCTGAGATCGGAAGTAGTAGATGTGCTGATTTGGCGAGCTCTTTCCATCATAGAGTATGCAACGTTGGTGGTTTGAACTTCGGTGGATATGGCACCGAATCCCACTCCAGCGGATAAGGACGGACTGCCCCTACCTTCTTTAATTCATCCCTCTGAGCTAGGGATACGATTTGAGCATGGAGGCCCTTAAGGACTTTGGCGTCTAAGGAAGAACCCTCCTTGGATTTCTCCGGTTTTGGTTGCTCATTGCTGAAGTGTTCCTCCTCATCGTGATTGCTTCCGGCATCATTGTTATTCCGGTTACTGAGGAGTTGAGCGAGCATCTGTTGAATGTTCCAGAGCCTCTTGCTGGGTTCTGAAAGTTTGCTCCTGAGCTTCCAAACGTCGACGAAGGTCGTCGTTAGCATTATCAGCCATATTGACTGATGCTTTGTCTGTTCACACCGAGCTAACTGTCACCGAAGAGACGTACCCACTATCTTCATCTTCTTCATCCGATGATTGGAGTGATCTCCTGGGCTGTGACGAGGCTAGGACCGTCGAGGAAGAAGGCTGCTCGTAACTGTAGGGTATTGCCACCCTGGATCTGGTGTTTCGGAAGACACCTTCATCATGCACCAAGACTTCACCTAAGCCTGGGCTATAATCTGGATCTGTGGAGCTGTAGGGGGTGTTGTCAGCTGTTCATCTTCCTCTGCGCAGCTCTCGTCCTCTCTCAGTCATGTTGACGGATGCGGAGGCTGGATCTCGTGAGGTGCTTCTTTTACGGTGTTTCCTCGGGGCCTGTACCGATAGCCGATCAAAAACTGACCGTCGTCTTGGAGGCGTGGCGGGGATTGGTCCCAGCCGGCAATGGACTGAGTGGAGTGTCACCAGCTGACATCCTACTTGTTGACAACAGGGGGAAGAGGTTTGTCTATCCGTCAACAATTTCCTCAAATCAGACCCGGTTGGGTCTCTGCAATCGAGCGCAAAGGCTCTTTTGGATCGCACATAGGACGATGTCCTGCTTCTTTTATCCCTGCAGATGGGATTAGCACTGAATAGTGCTTTGGTTCTAGCTTCGCCATAAAGGCGAGCTTAGCGCTTGACGAACCGGAGGGCGGAGCATGCTGTGGTGTTTTACCCGCTATGCTGCTGCAAAGAGGATGGACCTGGTGAGTACGCTGTGGTACAGTAGCTTTGTTCATATGAACGAGGCTGACGCAAGGCGTTGCTGCTCTTGAATTGGGCGACGGTATGATTGCCGTCTTGACTTTATGATTAGAGCAGACAGGAATATTGCCTTTTTCTTCGCGAGAGAGGCGCGGTTTAGGCATAGCTACGCCTGAAGCTTCGGTTGGAGACTTCTGTTTAGGCTTCCATACCCGCCTTGGCAGAGGAGACTTAGGTTCGCAAGGAACCTGATTGGCCACACGCGAGGCTGAGGGGTGTTGGCAGAATTCTGCTTCCGGTTTCTGCTTTGAAACCTTGGTCGTGGAAACCTTCCTATGCTTCCGTGCTCGAAGCATTGGGCCACCCCCAGAGAGGACTTCTTCAAATCTTCCTTGATCGAACTGAACCACCAAGTTCTCACAAGCAAAGGAATCAGACTGCGGACGTGCTTCCTTGTTGCGCCAAATAACCGCAGTAGGTTCGCAGAGAACTTTTCAGTCTCCGCAGAGACTTTCCTTGAAGATTTAGCCAGAGAAGCTCTGGCTGCACCGGCTTTTCTGAATTCAGAGTTAGACCCGAAGGTCTATTCGTCGCATTGCGACACTTGATTCTCGACAGTAGAGAATTTCTTCCCCAGCGGAGTCGCCATCTTGTTTTCCCATTATATTCGCAAAGGGGGAAAACTTACAATAAAAGGGTTGAGGAGCTAAATTACAAGTATTCTTAAAAAGATTACAAGTAGATCTCCTCAGAGATTCTAGAGAAGTGTGCCGATAGGAGTCTAGTCAGCGCGCGACCACTTTGTCCCTTTGACGATGCGAGCGATGAGATTCCCTTCTCGCCTGGTTTGGGGAATCAGAGAACAGAAGGTTGGTGAACCCTCTTACTGCTTCTCAAAATCGCCTTCAATTAAGAATTCCTTCTCGCCTGGTTTCAGAAATTCTTTGAGAAGAAGGACGATGTTAGGGTATCAACACCCTGGATAGAGAAAGCAATTCTCTAAAAGTCTCTGAATTCAAGAGCGCACGATGCGTCGTGAAGAAGTCTCTGCTTGTGGCGCTCTTCTGCGCATGGTCCTCTCCTTGTGCCCCTGGTGGGCTATTTATAGGGAGAGCAAGGGTATAATCGTCCCTCGAAAATATGGAAACAGATTGAATCGAATCTGTTTGAATCCAGAAAGTAGCCTTGCTGCGAGGCTAAGATCAGCTTCTGCGAAGCTAGAATTGGCAGGTTGGTTGACCTTCTTGATCCTTTCCATATCGTTGGAGGATTTTCCCTGATCTTCTTACTCGTTTTAGGAGAGTCAAGAGATTGTGGCAATCAACTGCCAAATTTGATCTCTGATTTGATCTTGATTGGATTTGATCTGATTAGATCTGATCTCATCTGGAGATTTGATTGGTCAAAGGTTGACCATAGCAGACCAATAGAGGAGCTACCGTGTTGAGCTCACAGCGGAGCTGGAAGGCGCACCTGGCGAAGTCAGAAGAAAGCTCTTCAGCGGAGCTAGATAACATCTGTGGCGAAGATACCGAACATCCTTCTGCGCGATTGTGTATGACTTCAAGCGAAGTTAACTCTCTGTGGAGTTGCGCTTCAGTAGTTCAGGCGAAGCTATAAGTTAGCTTCCTGGCGAGGCTTTGAATGGCTTCGAGGCGAAGTCAAGTGATATTAGCCTCTCAAGCGAGGCTATCCCTTTGGGCTCGTGTGATGCTAAGTGCTAGCACCTTTAGACCTACTGAGGTCTGTTTAGAAACAATCCGGGTTCACTGTCTGCTTGCTGGATCAGTGGAGTCCAAGTTGCTTCCTTGTCCCTCAGAGATGGGTGAAAACTGGTCTTCAGCTCGTCTGTCACTTGTCTTTTGTAAATGTCAACAAGTTTAGACATTGTTTGGACCAATAAGAATCTTGTCTTTTTTAAGTGTCAACATTACCCCCAATCTTAGGACCATAATTTTCAAAATAATTTCAACTCTTCACAGAGTCAATGGGGATTCACCTCCTCCGAGCTAAATTTTCAACCACCTTGTCCATAATTTTCATTCCCGATTTGGATCCATATCCTCTTTTTCCTGTTCCACCAACCGAAGAAAAATCCAATTTGGAAAGGAGTATGGAAGCCATTCTTGAGTCCCAACAATAATTTTTCTCAATTCACAATCCTTCTCAAATCAAACTCCATATAGTTCTTTTCTAGAACATCCAATTGTAGAAGAATCTGAGCAAGAAGAGCGTTTGGAAGCCTTTTGTGAAAAATTGCAACGATTTCAAAATATGTTAGACTCATCATCTCAGCCAAAATTTCAAGAGTTATACTCATCTTTATCAGTCTCACCGATTCAAAATGAAAAAACATCAATACTAGACTTGAGTATGGACCCCTTGCGTGAGTCCGAGCAACAATCGCAAAATCTGATGGACTTACAATTTCACCACAATTTTTAAAATCAACTTCCATACTCACCTTTTCAAGAAGAACCAATTGCAAAGAGTATGGAAGACATGATTCCGAATCCAAATTTTGTTACACGGCCAATCAGTAGGTTAGACTCACTTATGAGCGAATTGATCAATGAGAGCGAGGAAAGTCTTTCTTGTCAACCTTTGACCGATCCTTATATCCCTAACTCTACTGATTGGATCCATGAATCACGTCATTTTGGGAATCCAGATTCAATTTCAGAACACACATTTGAACTTGACCAAATTCTAAGTTATGAAAGTCGCCTGGACATTCTGGTAAGTTATCCCTTTCCTGAAATTGAAATCAAACCTGAATGTGCTCCTGAACCTCATGTTAGTAATTTCATTTCACTTTTTGATTCAATAATGACTCCGGTATCTTTACCAGATTTTTTTCTTTTTCAGAGTCAGCATTAAATCCTATACCAGTACACCGTGAAATTGAATCACCAATATCTTATGATCACACTTCATTGATGGAGAAAGTGTGTGAACATCAATTCTTTGGTTTGGACCCTATTTTTGAACCAATTTTGACTCTCATTATTGACTCTCGACTTGATCTGAGTCAAATTTTCGAGTCGGTATCAATTTTTTCTCCTGTTCATTTGAGTCCAAATCAATCATCTTCCAAAATCACACTTCATTGTTGAACAAGAATGTTGATGTAAATGACTCAATAATTATTTTTAAAAATTGAAAATTAGATGGGGATAATTTTTTCAATAAGACCATTCATTCAATCATTCATTTACTGAGTCATATTAGAGAGGTCATTGGTGGGTTCCTTCAAGATCCACATTATCTTTGTTGGGTAGCAACGCTTGACCCAATCAGACCACCACCTGAGCTACCACCATAAGGTAATTTTTCTTCCCTTCCCATTTGTTTCATGTATATACACATTCACGATACATTGAGGACAATGCATGAGATAAGAGTGGGGGAGGGTTTAGTAACATAGGCTAGTTTTAAATTTTTTTTCTTTTACACTTTTTCTTTAGGAACTTTTTTTAAATTTTCTTGTGTATAAAAACTCTTTTCTCTTCTTTTTACAAAAATTTTTGACATAAGGGGAAACAGTTTTGACTTATTTTTAAGAAAATTAAGATTATCTTAGGAATTAGGAAAACCTAAAATTATGAATTTTTAAACGAAATCAAAATAATAGATCTTGTTTAAATTTTAGGATAAGAAAGTAAGATTGAAAAGATAAATTGATCTTAAATTTTTTGCCTTATATTTATGCACTTCACACTTATACAATTTTTGGGATTGAAACAAAGACTAAAAATGTCATAAATATATATATAAATGATGATAATAAAAAATCACTTATTGAAGTTGGATAATTATGCCTCAAGAAGCATGATTATTAAAGCCTTAAACGGTGGATAAAAATAAAATAATCCCCTTTAGTTTTGTGGCCTTGTTTACTCGAGTCCTTAAATCCGAGGGATGTTTTCTCATCTGGTGCCCTAAGATTATCTGGTTTGGGAGTCACCGGCTAAAGGCTCACTATACGAGTAAATAAGAAAGCCTTAGAAAACTATGGGAAGAAGGAAAAAAGTAAAGAAAGGAAAAAATAAATATACATAAATCAATGGCATGAAAGTTAGAGTCGATATCCCAAAACCTTTACTGTTCACAAAGTGCATATATTTCTAAGAGTTTTATGAAAGATCAAAGAATCAATTCAATTTTAAATTCTTACATTTAATTTATAACAAGATTTTGCATTTCGGCTTAGTTTAAGGAAGAATAATTTCTGGTTAACCTCTGACCTTGGATCACTTATATTTTCACAAAAATACTTCAACACTTTTCTCTATTTCAAAATGCACTTTCAAAATACTAACATTTGATTTTTTTTCTTTATGGATTTTGTGGGTGTAATCCGCTAAAAAACCCTGTGGAGACAAAACTCCTCCTCTAGGGAAAACCTAGAGGTTTAACGGCTTATTGCACATGCTCAGTGCTCTCGCGTCACCTGCGAAAGTGGTGTAATAATTCCTTTAGTTTTTTTTTTGCTCGGGACGAGCAAAAGATAAGTGTGGGGGTGTGATTAATCTCTAAAACTGCATATTTCATACCACATCTTCACATTTATTTAATATTAAATTCTGCTAATAATACCTCTCTTGCATGTTTCTAGGTCTATGGCATGAAATGAAGAAGAAGACCCAAAAATTACCATTTAATTGGTGATTAAAAGCCTACAAGGATACATTAAAGAACTTGTTGGTTGAATTTGGATGTGAAAGTTGACATATGGGTCATGCTTTAAAACGCTCTTGAACTAAGGACTAGTGATGGCCAATGATACATGTAAGGCAACTATCACTAAGAGGTTAGCATGTTAGTTGAGTCATTAGCAGTTAGTAGCCGTGAGTTTTCTTTCTTTTTCACTTTGTTTTAGAAATATATCAAAAATCATAAATATCTTATTTTCTATGTTTTCACTTCTTTGTGTTTCACCATACTTCTCTTTTCACTCTTTATTTCCTTTTCTTTTCATGCTTTCAAACATTGAAGAACTTTTAACATACATGTGAAACAACCGGTAAATCTTCTATCGCCTCCCGTCCTTATGGATTCGACTCGTTTTAGCCTCTATGCTATAATGGAAGTATCGAGGAAGCCAAAGTGCACATACTTTGAATATTGATTTCAAAACATATACTTTTCGTGCGCGGTATTCTCTCGATCAACTTGCATACCATTAAATAATAAATAGGTTAAATAACAGAGTTTATTACAAGATAAATGTGAGAATGTAATAATAGATATGCAATATTAGTGAACGATCAAGTATTACTCAATAAATAAGAAAAAGCGAGAGATTCGGGAGAGAAGTTTTAGCCATAAATGTTCACTATTCTAGGCGACCATCAAAGGGCTTGTAATCTCTTAGCGAGCGGTATGAGTCTTTCTCATGGTATCAAAGTTTAATAAAATTTCTCCTCTTCTTTCATGGACGAACACACGATCTGTTTGATTGGTGGAACCACATTAAATTGTGTGTTGGCTTTCTCAACTTCAGAATATCTCTTCTTCTCTTCTTCTTCACGTTGCACGATGATTCAACTTTTCTTTTCCTACTGCACTGATCCCAACAATTGGTATAAGAGCATATCAGTCCGTTGCAACAATATTTACAAGCAATAAATATGTACCAGATGTTGGAATATTAAATAAAAATGAATATGAATGTGCTTTATGGCATCAATTTTTGGAAGTAAAAGAGTCATTAGTTTTTGAAGAATAGGAGCCCCACACACATTGTTTTACTATTATTTCTTTATGGCATTAAAATAGAGAGTAATGTAGATTGTTAGTATACTTGTGGAAGCCTATAAAAGAGCTTTTGTTCCTTTTTTTTCAAGCAAAATTAGAATGGGAATTAGAGTATTATAAGAAAGAAGCTTGCGACAGTGATTTTTCATCACCAGTGATTGGACGACCGATCCTCACCACAAATGAGAAAAAATGGGGATGTATGTAAAGCACAATACAATCATAGAATTGGGGGGGGGGGAGAGAGTGAAAGTCTTTATTTTACGTAGAAACCTTTAACTGAAAAAACCACTGAGAGTAGGAGAAGCTTCATTATAATTCTCAGGTTGCAGGAATTATATAAATATGTTAGGTGTCTCAGAGTTGGGGATGATTGAAGGTCCAAAAGTCCTTCTGGAATCTCAGATGTCATCGAAGGAATCCTGAAGTCCTTCTCTTCATTAGAAGATGAGGTTTACTTATACACAACTGAGCTATTGGTGTGGGCAAGATCTTCGTAATTGCATTATTTGTACATGTCGTCTTTTATAGCGGGCGCGATCAGTGGTACGGGTTTGTTAGAATTTCATGCAGGAAATTCTTCATTATCCTTAACTGCCCACATTGAGTGGCATCACACGTTATAAATTGGAGGAATATATGGATGCATAATCGTTGAAGGAGATCAAGGGTGAACAATTACTGGAGCTGCTTGGCTCGGAGTTGAGTCTTTAGAACAGAGGTATCCTTGGAGCGGAGAGGATTTAGAGGAGGTCAAAAATAACATGGACTTCAGAGGAGAGCTCTGATATACCTCGGAGAGTTTGAAGGTGAAGGAAACTTTTTATCATCTTAGATGGGGTCAGAATTTGACCACCACAAAGCTTTTGTCTATTCCCTTCTCTTCTTTAAAAAAAATTAGCCTAAAGTATTTTAATCTGTAGACTAATATACGACACTGGTATCAAAGCCAGTTTGATCTATTCTTCCACTTTATCTTCTCCTCATATCCTCCACCAATAATCTCGTCAATCCTTAAGTACCTAAGTTATCAAAGGATAACTATGAGAGTTGTTCAATTCAGATAAAAGCTCTATTAGGTTCTTAAGAATTATGGAACTAATTGTTAATGAGTTCTTGGAACCCACACTGGTGGTGGAAGCCACATACACCGTCGATGAGAAGAAGGCTTTTAAGGATCAAAGAAAGAAGGACAATAAGGCTCTTTTCCTATTCTATCAAGAGTTGGTTTAGTCTACCTTCGAGAGTTGCCGAAGCAAAGATGAGCAAGGAGGCATGGAAAATTCTCTCCACTATCTACAAAGGAGTCAAGGGGGTGAATCGAATTCATCTCCAAACTCTAAGGGGCGATCTTGAAGTTGCCCACATGAAAGATGAAGAAAATATCTCCAACTATTATTCGACTAATAGTAATCGTGAATAAACTGAGGCGAAATAGAGAAAAGATGGAGGATGTCCGAGTCATGAAGAAGTTGCTCTGATCCCTCACACTAAAGTTCGAACACGTGGCGGCAGCAATTGAGGAGTCGAAGAAATTGGAGGAGATCTCAATAGAGGAGCTCTTGTAATCTCTCCAAGTTCATGAGCAAGGCACGCAAAAGAAGATTAGTTTCATAGTTTTGGAACAAGCATTAGAATCAAAGCTGACTCTAAATAATTGAGGCTCACATAGTAGAGGTCGTTGTCATGGTAAAGGCAATGGACATGGTCCCTAAAAAAGAACCACTCAAAATCAAGTGCAGGTCCAAAGCTTCAGAGGTTGAGGATGAAACAAACATGGAAGATTCACATTTAGGTGTAGAAACAACATGAATGTCCAGTGCTAGAACTGTCAAAAATTTGGACATTATGCCTCAGGTTGCTGGTACAGAACTGGATATCTTATCAATTTCGCCGAAGCAAAACCTAATGTGGGTAATAACTCTAGTCTTTTTCTTGCTCATGATGATTCAAGTGTTTAGAATGATACTTGATACTTGACTCGGGTGCTAGAACCACATGTGAGGGAAGAAAGAACGTTTCATGAAACTTACAGAAGGATTTCATGGAAGTGTGAGCTTGGAAGAGTCTTCAAAAGGGAAGATCAAATTCTACCGAAAAGATAGTATGGTCGAGTATATTTTCAAAGTTTACTATATTCCTAACATGAACAATATTATTCTCAGCATCTATCAATTATTTAGAAAGGGATACAAAGTACACACGGAGAACAACCAGCTTCGGTTGAAAAATGCAACAGTAAGCCTCATAGCTTATCTTAAGATGACAAGAAACCGTATGTTTTCTTTGCATCTAAATACAGAAGCCGAGAAGTATTTCAGTGACTCATGTAGAATAAGTCATGGAGGTGGTATCTTTACTTCGGTCATCTAAACTTCAACGGCCTGAAACTACTATCTACAACCGGCATGATACACGCCCTACTAGCAATCGATCCACCGAGTCATATTTGTGAAGGTTGCATAATTGGCAAGCAACCACGACTTTCTTTTCACAGTGAAAAATCATGGAGAGTGGAGGTTGAAAGTCACCTGAGGAGTGAATAGGTGAAATGTTAGTCTAATGCCAAAATATAATAATTAAAACAATAATAAAAATGGTCAACGCAAAATAAAAAGTGAAACTGGATTCTTAATTAAGGGCCCTAGAACTTCTCCTCTTAATTCCTCTTGAATAAAAGTTGAGGTGTACAATTACCTTTTCGCTTGAATAAGAAAAATCGTCAATTATGAACAATACAAGCAATATAGAGCAAGTAAACTAAAAAAAGCAATGAAAGCAAAAAAATAAGTATGAGTAATAGAGTATGAGCAAGAGTAAGAGAAATAGTAGTCACAAACACAAAGAATTTATTTCGAGGTTTGAGTAACTCGCTCTACGTCCCCGCTGAAAAAAGTCAGAAATCAAAATAGATTAAAAACTAACGATTATTGTAGCAAACACAAGTCAACGATTGACTAGCCGGTCAGCGAGCAAGCTAGTCCAAAACTAACTGTTACCTGTCAGTCGACCAGTAGATCGATCGAGCCACAAATAGAGAGTAAGGAAACATTTGGCACTACAGTCGGTCGACCAAAAATTAAAAACAGAGAGCACCCTAGGTTTGATGTTCAATCGATCGATCGGCTGACAAATGTGCACAGACATGTTAATGTTCATATGCACATACAGTCGATCGCTCGATCACATGGAAGCTGTACAGAGACTCTGCACCTAGGGCAGTCGATCGGGCGGTCGACCGACCTAGCCCAAAAATTAATTTAAATGTATTTTGAAAAATGCAAACTAATTTTTAAATACTTATATTTATGCTAAAATAATTTTTTCTAGATTTAAACTATGAAATATATGTATATGTATAAACACAAAATTGTAAATAAATATTGAACATGTTGAGTAGACTATTTTGAAAAACAAGTTTGTTCAAAAACTAAAAACTAGATAATCTTTTGTTTGCGTGTTGTATTCTTGAGTATTAAGTCAACACTCTAAACTTAAACATTCTACATTCTTACAAGGGTTGCTCATTCTCTAAGCCTTCTTCAAGTGGATTTTTCGATAATCCATGCTTTGATTCTCCAAGCTTGAATGCCATACTTGAATCAACTTGAGTATATAAACACTTTTCTTTTGAAGAAGAATGAAACTAAATCACAACTCTTGAATCCTGAAAACTCAAACATTCTTGAACTTGATTAGTACCTCATAATTATATGAGTTTTGTAATATTCAAAATAAAAATCGGTGATTGTATTATTAGGCTGACAATCTCCTCCTTTTTTATGATGAAAAAGCACATGAGTTATTTAACAAAAATAATATGAAGAGCTTGAAAAGCTCCTCCTCAAGTTATGCTTATTTGAAATCAAGTTTAATATGACTAAAAAAATTTGTCAATATGATCAATTCATATGAAGTTTAACATGACTAAAAGAATTTGTCAATATAATCAAGTCACATTCATGCATATATAAAAAATTTAACAATTTAGAGCAATATGCATAAATAGCTATCCATCCATCCATCCATCCTCCATCCACCAAATAGGTATGCAATAAAGAGTGAAATAGCTAAATAGATATTGTACAAAATAAGAGAATGGATATGAAATTGGAATAACTCTAAACAATTACTTCTCCCCCTTAAGTAAACCATTAATATTTTTCCCCCTTAACTATACCATAACTACTTCTCTCCCTTTTTGTCATGCATCAAAAAGGGAATGAAAACCAAGTGAAATTGGGAGAAAATTAATTTTGAAAGTGTGTAAAATACCAATTGAAAAATCAAATAATAATACCTTGTAAAGATGTATAGGGAAGGCTCAAGTTAAAAATCAAGAATATGAAAATTTGGCTCAAAGGAAATCTTTTAAATAAAATCTAAATAAACTTGTAAAAACTTGATTTAAACTTTAAAAATCTTGTTAGAGGGTTTTTTACAGTCCCACTATTTATAGGGGATGAAAACATGAGTAGAAAACCCAAAATAGTCGTGGGAAAAAGACCCAAAAAAGACAAAACAGAATATAGCCATTGGAAAAATATAGAAGAAAATTCTTCTATCGGTCGACCGGCTGTTCGACTGCCAA
Source organism: Agave tequilana (assembly GCA_038442645.1). Classification (NCBI taxonomy): domain Eukaryota; kingdom Viridiplantae; phylum Streptophyta; class Magnoliopsida; order Asparagales; family Asparagaceae; genus Agave; species Agave tequilana. Next base: position 26,947 of record JAVJIF010022243.1, read on the forward strand.
CGGTCGGATTTCTGACTGTTGGGGATAGCGGTCGACCGGTCGGTTGACCGTTGTTCCTAACCACAGAGCTAAACTCTCTGTCGGTTGGCCGGGGTGGTCGACCGGACCCAACCAAGAGCAAAGCTCTTGCAGTCGGTCGACTGACGGTCGATCGAAGTGCACAAATGCTCTTTGGTGCATGTCGGTCGGTCGACCGCTCAGTCGACCGATAGAGCAATTTTGCTCCGCCTACGGTCGACCGGTCGGTCGACCGACTAAGGGCCAAAAGCAAGATATAGAAATCTTTTTGAAACCAATCTTTTTCTGACAAAATAACTTTTGATCTTTAAACACAAAATAGAGTTTTTGGGACTTGTAAAACCAGTATGTGATCATATATCAATACAAAATAAAGTTAGAACTATATTTTGTAAAAACACTTTTCTAAATTAAAAACTCAATTTTTTTGAAAGTTATTTTTTTGAAACACGATTTTCAAAACGATAAAGAGAATAGTTATGAACTCTTTTTAAAAACACATAGGAGTATGAAATATATGTGTGTGTGTGTGTGTGTGTGTGTCAATCTCAAAAGCTATCAACCTGTATCATCTTGGTTTTAACAACCGATTATAAATCCTATCTAAAATACGAAAAGTAAAAATACAAATCTAGATATAGTCTTCTCTAGTATACTTGATCCTTGAGCTCTTCTATGTGCTTAGGCTCTGGGATCTATTTCTTCTTGGCTTCCAAATATGTGTCTTGTGATGGAGCTGAAATGAAACAAATAGTTAACCAGAAACTTTGTTAAACAAAATTGTTAAAAACATAACTACATATGTTTTCTTATAATCAAAATTAGGGCTAATGGCCTTTGGGCCAACAGTCCCTTCTCGGCAACGGCGCCAAAATTTTGATTGTGTTTTAACTTGCACAAAAAATACAGAATTTCAGAACTTGATTATAGGTAGTGCAAGGTACTCAATGCTACCGCTACAGCAAGCGGCCACGCGGGTCGTGATCCACAAGGAGGGAGTGATGGAAGCTTTTTACAAGTTCTCTTTAGTTTACAAAAAATGATTAAAGTTATTTTTTAGTTCTTAAGAAGAAAATAAACAAAAAGATATAGTTAAGTTAAGAAGAAAGAGGAAGATTGAGAAGGTAGAGAAAACAGAAAATGAATTTATATAAAGAAATTAAAAAGAGTGAATAAAAGAGTTGGGAGATGGTAGTGATCTAAACTAAGGATTAAAAGAAAGAAAAAGAAAACTAAAGAACTTACCTACCTCTTCCGGTTGATGACTTACATGAAATCCTTATCAACGGTGTACCTTTGCTTGAAGGCGAGCGAAGCATGAGAGATGAGATCTTCCCCATTCCCAATCTATACTACAAAATGAAGGTGCAGGCTATATTACCATAAAAATAGTTGTTCATCACCATAGGCCATCAACAACACTTATAAGGGCGAGGTAACTTCGAAGCTATTGGAGTCGTTTGGATTCATAAACACAAAAGAGAGAAGCAACAAAAAGAAAAGTAGAAAAAGAAACTTCGATTGAATTGAATAACAATAAAAGAAAGGAAGAATACTTACACCGGTGTCACCCTCAGTGCAAGCATCACTCTTGTTCTCCCATGAAACTCTTCGTCGATCTCAGTTACATAAAAAAAATTCCATTAAAAAGAGAGAGAAAAACCTAAGTAAAACCTATACAGAAATCTATTCTATTCTCTGTTTAATCCTCCCTCTGCCTCTGATGTATGGGGCATTTATAGGATAGAAATGGATAAGGAAACGAGTGGAGAGATAGAGGGAGCTGGCTATTTCTGAATTTGAATCCTCCCCTTTATCTCAAAACTTGATTTGATGTAGAAATTTAATTTTAATTTGCAGCTTATTGGCGTGTTGATTGCTGAATATAACTTATCGAATGATATAATTAGAAATAGTGATCAACGTAAGAGTTGTAGTACTTTAAGTCTTCTTTCAGGATCATCTTGAAACATTAGATTTAAATTTCGATAGAAAAAGTTATGATTCAAATTTTAAAATATATCTAGTCTGAACTGAGTCTAAATTGCTTCATCTCATCTGTTGATCTTTTCTCTATTCATTTATCCTTTTGGATTTTAAATTTCAGCTTTAGATTTGACGATCTATCTCTTTATACTCAGCGAAACCGATAGGGTCTTCTTATAATGCATTTTTTCCTTTTAATTTGTATTATATTATCTCATCCAATATATCTAATTTTCAGATAAGATGGCCTTTAGAATCTCGAGATTTGAATCGATCCCCTTTCTTTTGAACTTTTAAATTTAATTAGATAAATCTGTGTATCTCTCTTTTCTTCCTTAATTACCCTACACGCTATTAAACATGAAAATTCATTAATAGAAGAATTTTATTTAAATAAAAATGTAGAAGTGTGACACATATGATATGAAAACATGTAACGCACGTGTGTGATCACACCCCCACACTTATTTTTTGTTCTTCCTCGAGTAAAACATCAAAACTAAACCTAAGAATTTATTAGACCACATTCGCAGGTCACGTGATTACACTGAGCATGTGCAATAAGCCATTAAACCTCTAGGTTATCCTTGAGAACAAGTTTTGTCTTGTGAGAATTTTCAATGGATTGCACCCACAAAATCCATAAAAAAAAAAACAAAGTGTTAGTATTTTTGAAAAGCATTTTGAAAAAAAAAAGAGAAAATATTTGAAGTATTATTGAAAGAGTTCAACTAATCTATAAGTTATAAGAAAATCAAATTTTCATTCCTAAACTTAGTCTCTATTCAAGAATTTGTTGTCAATTAAGGTTAGGAGCCAAACTGTATTTCTCATCTAGTCTATTACATTACATTAAGTCATATGCACCTTCGTAAACGTGAAATTTTGACTAAGAGTTCTTTAACTCTAACTCTTATACCTTATTTTATTTATTTTTTTATACTTTCGGTGCTGTTAATCCTTAGTTCTATTAGGCTTTCTAATCTGCCCATGTAATGAGCCTTTAATCGGTGACTCCCAAACAGGACGGTCTCAGGGCACCAGGTGAGAAAACACCCCAAGGACTTAAGGACTCGAGCAAATAAGCCCACAAAATTAAGGTTTTATTATATGGACCATTTTCAAGCGTGAATACTTATACTTTTTGAGGCACAAATACCCAGCTTAATCAGAGGATTTTTGATATAAATACATATATTTTTCTTTTTTTTAATATAAGGCATAAGAATCTTTGTTTTTGAGCCCTAAGTGTGTAAGTGTATAAAGCATGCATATTTCATCAAGGTAAAAATCAAGACTAAATTACTTTTTCAAATTTTCTTTCTAACTCTAAAAATTAAACAATAATCTTATTTTGATCAAGTATAAGAAATCCTAATTATGATTCTCCTATTCCTTAAAATTTACTTAATTTCTTACAAAAAATAAGTCAAAATATTGCTCTCATTTCAAAAAGTTTTTTTTTAAGATAGGAAAATGTTATTTTTTTATTTTAAATAAAAATAAAATCTATGTTATGTTAGAACCCTCCCCTACACCTATCTCATGCATTGTCCTCAATGTATGAATGAATGCATAGAAGCATGAAAAAGAAGAAAGGGAAAGAAAATATTACCTTAAGGTGGTGGTTCTAGTGGTGGTCGGATTGGGTCAAGCGTTGCTACCCAATCAAAATAATGTGGTGGTTCACGGAACCCACCTTTATTGACCTCTTTTCTATATACATAATTACAATCCTCAATATGAATAAGATCATGAAAGATACTATCATGAAACTTATTCCCTTTACATGACCAGTCTTGAAAAATAATCACTGAGTCATTATGGTCAATACCTATGTTCAACAAAAGAATGTGACTTGGTGGAATAATTAACTTGGATTTAAAAGTGATAGGTTCGAAAACCATTACTAACTCAAGAGAATCAATTTTGGGTTCAAGAGTCGCTTTTGGTTTAAGAGTTGAGTTTAAATTAAAAAATTGAAATTCTCATTCTTTTCCCATCAATGGAATGTGATTATCCAAATTTGGTGATTCAATTTCTAAATTTATGAGTACGGGAATAATTGTTGGCTTCGAAAATTGGTCTAAATTGGGTAATGATACCGAAGTCAACATAAAGTCAAAAATGAAAATTGAATCATAAGGTTGGGGATCAGAGTCACATTCACATTCAAATTCATTCTCATTGAATGAAAAACTTGCCAATTGTCTAAGGTTTGGAATTGGATATGTTCAAATTTGTGTGATGAAACTGAGTCTTGATCAAAGTCTCCAAGACACCGAGATTCTTCATAACTATCAATATGCCTAGCGCAATCAGGAATGGACGAATATGTGTTACGTAGAGTTTTCCCATTACTATCTTTCACTTTGTTGATATAACGACTCATTTGTGCTTCTAACCTATTGACAGATTGAAAAAAATTATTTTCGGTCTGAAACAGGTTTTTCATACTCCTATCTGAGTCCATAGGTTCTTCTTCTTGTTGTGGGACTTAGAACACAGAGTAAAGATCTTAGATTTGGAAGTCTTGTGAGAATTGTGAGTCCATTATTTTCAGCTTTTATTCTTGGGACCCAATCATGGCTTCTATACTTTTCATAGCCTCAGATTTTTCTTCTATTAGTTGATCAGAACTAGAAAAATTATAGGTTGAATGTTGGAATGGTGGTTGACAATATGACTCAGGGGAGTTGTATCCCTATTGACTCTGTGAAGAGTAGTGATGATTATTCCTGTCTTGTTCATAGTATTAATACTGGGGCATGTATTGATTCGAATAAGACCAATCCGGTACACTAGATTGGTTAAAGTTATGATATGTCGGGTTAGTAATATCTGTGTCAGAAGTTTGGGGTGTAATATGGATTATCATTAGAATATGAAAAATTATTGTTATAAGCCATATCGCATAAGAAATGTCAAAAACAAACAAAGAAAAACAAACAAATAAACAAACAAATAAATATAAAAAAATCTAACCTAAGTTAGGATAGATCTTAGACTTGGACGACTCCTAACTGGTTAGACTGTCCATGGAAGTATATTGTAGAATCTGACCACAAGTTAATCGGTCAGGTAGGGGTAAGATCAGTGGGAGGTATCTGTGTCTAAGCAGCGGACCTAATTGTGCCAAAATACTGTTCTTGAGGTTCGCCTCATCAATCCCAACCTTTGACACCGATTTGGCAAGATTCAAATTCTAATTAACTTCTCCCTTAGGTCAGTCCCTTATTTGAGTCCGAAGTGTTCCTAGGGCCAATGTCTACTCAATTTTAGTTAGGCTTGGGTTAGTGAGTGAGGGGATTGTTTGTGGGCTAAGGGAGGGTAATGACTTCCCCACCTTATCTTGTTTATAGGACAAGCCTATACAAGAATTAATCTTATACTAAATGTTATGCACACGTTCCTTGGCTCTAGCACTCTTCAACATTAAATAGAAAATGTAATGAAATAGACACGTGCCTAAATGCAAAGTCTAAACCATTTTTAGTATTTACAATTAACCTTTTACTATTGAATTAGAAAAGTATGTACAGTGAGTCAAACAAGAAATTAAATGCTACAGATATTTAAATTTTGCAATTCTACCAAACTGAAAAAAATACAAGCTAGTAGTTCACTCAGATTGCCACGGAAATGCAGCAAATCTGAGGGCTTCTGGGCTCTGCTTTCTCGAGCAGAGTCCAGAGCCACTTATATGTCCACTGCAATAAAAATTTTCTTGTTGTTAAGCCTGTACATCAAGAACAAAGAAGAAAGTTAATCAAAAAAGTAAACAAAAAAGAGTTACTTACCGTCCATCCCCAGCAACGGCACTAAAATTTTAATTGAGTGTTAATTTTCACAAAAAATACAGAATTTTAGAACTTGATATAGGTAGTACAAGGTACTAAATGCTACCGCTATAGTAAGTGGCTACGCGAGTCGTAATCCACAAGAAGGGACTAATGATGGAAGATTTTTGCAAGTTCTCTTTAGTTCACAAAAAATGATTAAAGTTCTTCTTTTGTTCTTGAAAAGAAAATAAAAAAGAGTTATACTTAAATTAAGAAGAAAGTGGTAGATTGAGAAAGTGGAGAAAATAGAAAATGAATTTATATAAAAAAATTAAAAAGAGTGAATAAAAGAGTTGGGGATGGTAGTGATCTAAACTAAGGATTAAAAGAAAGAAAAAGAAAACTAAAGAACTTACCTACCTCTTCCGGTTGATGACTTACTTTAAATCTTTGTCCACGATGTACCTTTGCTTAAAGGTGAACGAAGCATGACAGATGACATCTTCTCTATTCCCGATCTATACTACGAAATGAAGGTGCAAGCTATATTACCATAGAAATGGTTGTTCATCACCATAGGCCATCAACGACACTTACAAGGGCGAGACAACTTCGAAACTATTGGAGTCGTTTGGATTCACAAATACAGAAGAGAAAAGCAACAAAAACAAAAGTAGAAAAAAAAACTTCGATTGAATTGAATAACAATGAAAGAAAGGAAGAATACTAACACCGGTATCACGCTTAGTGCAAGCATCACTCTTGTTCTCCCATTAAATTCTTCTTCGATCTCAGTTACATAAAAAAATTACATTAAAAAGAGAAAGAAAAATCAAAGTTAAGTCTATACAGAAATCTATTCTATTTTCTGCTTAATCCTCCTCTGCCTCTGATGTGTGGGGTATTATAGGATAGAAATGGTTAAAAAAATGAGTGGAGAGATAGGGGGAGCTAGCTATTTCTGAATTTGAATCCTCCCCTCATCTCCAAAGATTTGATGTAGATATTCAATTCTGATCTGCAGCTTATTAGCATGTTGATTGCTGAATATAACTTATCAAATGGTAGAATTACAAACAGTGTTCAACGTAAGGCTGTTAATGGTGGCGGTTGTTGAGGAGACAGTTGAGGGAGAGGAGCACATCGCGGGGAATAGTCCGGTGCAGTCGGGAAAGAAGGAAGGCATCTGAAGATGAAGAGAGGTGGCGGTAGTTGGCTGCAGATTGATGGCAACCGACAAAGCACGAATGAAGAAGAGGTTGTGGATAGGTTAGATTCCTTGGGTTGAGGTTACAAAAAAATGGAATGAAAAGAGAAGAAGATCATGTAGGAAGAGATTTGCTGACGTCAAATATATGAACAATAACTTGTTTTGATTTTGAGAGATTTTCTGTTAGAATTTTGTGAGGGATTTGTAACTGTAAAATTTTTGTACTTTTGTTTGGATTTTCTAGTGGATATTTGTGGCTAAAAGGGAGATTGGGGTTTAAGATTTTGACATGTGATAGGAGATAAAAGAGGTTAGGATTTGAATTTTCTTTTTTGTAACTAAGAATTGGATTGTGGCTAAGATTCTGATTCTGTGGTTAAGATAAGATTTGTGGTAGAAAGTTGAGAGCTTGGATGAAAAGATACTTAGGATATATTTTTTCTTTTTTACTTTTGAAATTTTTACAAAAGAGATAAAAAAAAGTGAATGAAGTAACGAATTACACCAGCTCCTCACCGGGATTACCAATTCATTTCAACATTCGGAATGAACGGTTCAAAAAATTATACCGATTTCACATCGGGAATCTTTTCATAAGAAAATTGTATTACAATTTAATTTTCATCACTCATTACTTTTTTCTAACCATGCTTTGATACCAAATTGATGTGAAATAAAAAAAAGAGGGTCTACTGATTTTAGAAAAAGATAGAGAGATGAAAGAAATAGCTAATGATTACCTAATGGATAAATAAAAAGACCTTCTACCTTTTCAGACCTCACGCCACTTCACGCCGCAAACTTCTCGATTTTCACCTCATGCTGCTTCACACCACACGCTCGATTTTGACTTCACAAATAGAGCTTCACACCCCACCATAGGAGGCACACCCCCTCAAGGGAAAAACTCAAAACAATTTTTTTCTAAATTATGGTCTATTTATTGAAAGCAATGGGGCCTTTAAATAGTCTTACAACTATTGATTTTTTTTTTCACATAATCGATGTGGGACTAAATATGAACACAAGAGACTAAATAAAATAAAAGAAAAAGCACACTAGACTTTGAAATACAAACTCAATTCGAATTCTCTCATGACATTGATGTCCCTAACACTTTTACTCTTTAAGAGTAAAAGTATGATAAGAATTAGTGATAGGGAATTTCTTATGCTGTAATAAGTGTGTTATGCACATCTTTAAGAAGTAAGAACTAGCACTTGTTAGCATTTTGAGTGCCTCATATTCATTGAAGAAGAATTCAGGTTTTTGACAGTTTTCTAATACAGATTTATCTCCTATTTTTGTTTGGATACGGGCTTTCTATTTCTTTAAGGAGGTACTAATTTGAGTTCGTATTGTATTAGGATCATCCCAGGTTCCTATATAAACCCCTCAGGGGTGGCTTTTTGAAGGTGTGTCAAGAATTCAAGAGAAATTCTAGAATTTCACCATTGAGAGTTGTGAGAGAGATCTCATTATAACTCTTGTATTTTCTTCAATAAATATTTCTCCCCTCGTGGACGTTGGCACATTGTCGAACCATGTTAAATCTTGTGTTCTTTGGTTGTGTGGCGATTGCTTGCTAGTGGTAGATCTTCTACGCTTCTGCTTTCGCTGCCGAATCTTTGACTTGATGTTCCTCTATTGTTTGATTGGTGATAGATCATGAATAATTGGTATCAGAGCGATGGCTAGCAAGATGACCACGACAACCAAGTTCGAGGTGGAGAAATTCGACGAGAAGTCCAACTTCTAGTTGTGAAAGATGCGAGTAACATCGTTACTCGTGAAGGAGGGCACACGCAAGGCCCTGCTTTGTATTGAGAAGAAGCCATCAAAGATGGAGGATGATGAGTGAAATGACATTAACTTTCGCGCAAGGCGACGATCATACGGTGCCTATCAGATGAGGTCCTCTACAACGAGATGAACGAGGAGACAACTGCTGGTTTTTGGTATAGGCTGGAGAGCCTGTACATGATGAAGAGTTTGTCAAACAAGTTGTTCTTGAAGAAGTTATACAGTCTTCAGATGAAGGAAGGTATATCTATACTATAACATCTCAATGCTTTTAATAAAATTTTAAGTGACTTGTTAGCTCTAGAGGTTAAGTTAGAAGAAGAGGACAAAACTCTTCTGTTACTTTCTTCTCTTCCATCAAGTTATGACCACTTGGCAACCACCATCATATATGGTAAGGAGACCTTAGAGTTAGAAGATGTCAGGTAGATGCTTCAGAACAACGAGCTGATGAAGAAGACATATTCTATGGAGAAGGCCTCAAGATTGTTTGTTAAGGGCCAGAGGGGAAGATCAAAGAGTAGGGGACCCAAAAGGATCCAGAGGCTTCTAACAGTTTCTCTTGCTACTTATGCAAGAAACCAAAGCACATCAAGAAAAATTGTACGAAATACAAGGAGATACTGAAGAGGAAAGGCGGCAAAGATTCTGATGGGGCTAGTACCAGTAGAAAGTCAGATCAAGCTAGAGTTATCGAGGAAGCAGATGAGGATTCATGTGATGTCTTGATAGCTGAGTCAAGAAAAGATAAATATTCAGATGCTTGGTTACATGACTCGGGGTGCACATATCACATGTGCCCAAAAAGGGAGTGGTTCAGTACTTACAAGCCTTATGATGGAAGCTCTGTCCTAATGGGAAACAACACCATGTGTAATATTGTTGGCATCGGCAACATCCATATGAGGATGTTTGATGAACTGGTTCGAACCTTCATGAACGTTTAACACGTTTCAGATTTAAAGAAGAATCTTCTCTCATTGGGAGCTTTGGAAGCTCATGAGTACAAGTTTTCTGGTGCAAATGGAGCAAACAAGGTTACTAAAGGCTCCATGACAATTCTCAAAGGAGAACAAATAACAAACTTGTACAAGTTGACAGGAAGCATTATTATTTGTGGTGCTTCAGCAGTAATAGAGAAGGAGGATACTACAAGACTTTGGCACATGTGTATTGTTTGGCACATGTGTATTGGACACATGAGAGAGCAAGGTTTTCAAGTCCTACACAAAAGGAGTTCTCTACCGGGTATCAAATATTACAAACTTGATCTTTATAAATGTTGGCCCAATGGCCTTCCACTCTAGTTTTTATGATGATCAACTCATGTAGTTATGTTTACTAATATTCTTGTGTTTCTAAGTTTCAGATCATTAACAGGATATTAGTTGGTGATTAGCTTCAACAAGATGATTAGAAGCTTATCATGGTGATTCCGGTGCCAAAGCTTAAAGATCATACCTTTGCACTTGGAGGATCACGCGTTTGGGATCGAGTCTACTTGAAGATGGAAGATCGACAAGAAGACTTAGGTATCCTAGTTTAGATAGAGTTTTAGATCCATTTGTAAAGCTTAGTTTAGTTGATATGCTCAAGTGCACAAAACACACACGTTTCATGATTTGGTTTTTGGTTTTCATGAATAATAGATCAAACAAGTTTACCTTATACCTATGTATATTAGATATGTTCTAGATATACATACATGCATTAAACTTACTAGACAAACTTATTTTGACTATCCTATTCATGTTTTGGAAAATTCTAGTTTGATAAAATACAAGTTTTGTTTTTGATAAAATTGGCAAGATACAAAAATGAATTGATATGATTGATATATGTCTTGAAATTTTTATCACAAGTTTGGTTATCAAAGTAAAATGATAAAACAAGTTTTAGAAAAACATATTTTTAGAAAAACAATTTTTATTGTGATTAAAACTATTTTTTAGATTTACTGTGAATTTATGGGATTTTTATTAAGTGAAAAGACCTATTTTCAAATCCCGTATCTGTGCAGAACTGAGGACTGGCTGACAGGCCAAGTCGGTCGACCGGACCGGTCGACCGCACCATAGGCCGGTCGACCGGGACGGTCGACCGACGTGCACAAGTCTGTGCACGTTTTGGAGTCTCTGGGACGGTCGACCGGGCCGGTCGACCGAGATGAGAGTTCTGCTCTCAGGATGTTTCGGTCGACCGGGCCGGTCGACCGCTATTGCCCAACGGTCACATTTTTGACCGTTGGCGGTCGACCGGACCGGTCGACCGGCAGTCTGTCAGACTGCCAGCTCAGCCTAACGGCTAGTTTTGTATAGGGGCTATATAAACCCCATCTCTTTGGGGATTTTGGCCAAGTTTTCTAAGAGAAAAATTTTCAGTTTTCTGAAGTGTTTAAAAGAGTTTTCAAAAGAGTTTTGAGTGCAAAAACTTCTCATCTTTATTGTTTTAGGGTTTTTGAAAAATCAAAGAAAATTAGGTTTTTGGGATTTTTGATTAGATCTTCAATTCTATCATATTGCAAGTATTTTCCCAAAGATTTTTCTTTGTTGCTTGTTTCCAAAAATACTTGTTTTCCACACTTGAGCTATCTTCTATCCTAAACTATTAGGATCTTGTTTTTGTGGAAAAAAATATAAGAGAAAAAGAAAGAGAAGTGTTTGAGGTTGTTTGTTGTAAACCTCATTGTTGTAAACACCCTTATACTTGTGAATCCCTCTTCGGTAGAGGTGATCGGGTGATTGTGTTGTGGATCCCTCTTAGGTAGAGGTGATAGTGTTTGGTTGTGAGCCTCTTCGGTAGAGGTGTGTGGATTGGTTGTTGTATTGGCTACGGGCCTAACCCCTCGGTTGTGAGGAGGTTGTTGTTGAGAGAGGAGTTTGGTACTCCTAGAGTTGTAAGAAATCCTCTTCGGTAGAGGTTCCCTCGGTGGGAGTTGAGATAGTGGAAATCCTACACGGTGGTGTAGGCGGGGATGTAGAGCAAGGTGCTCGAACCTTGAAACAAATCTTGGTGTTTGCGTTTTGATCCATTGTCTCTCTAACTCTCTCTCTTATAATTGTGCAAAGCATCATACTCATCATCATATCATACTTGCTTGTGTTGAGCATTGATTCATTCATATCATATATTGCTTGTGTTGTGCCTTGCATTTCTTATTGTCATATCTATTATATGCTTGGCTTGATTGTGTGTATTTCATATTGCTTGGATTGCTTGTGTGTGTGTGCCTAACTTATACTCATCCAACAAGAGCTTCACATAGCACCTCAACCCATTTCAAGGGGAATCAAGGGGAGTTAGTCCAGAGCCTCGCAAGGGGAATTCGGCTACACTTGTTGTATTGTATTAGTTTGTGCATAATTTGCATTAGCTTCCGCATTTAGCGCACTTAGTTTGCATTTAGTTTATTAGATTAGCACTTACACCTATTCACCCCCCCTCTAGGTGTTTTACAATTGGTATCAGAGCTAGTGCTCTTGATACTTAGGCTTAACATCCTAGGAGTGATCCATTTGCTTGCTAATCTTATTTGCATTTGTTTGTTTGCACATTCATATATAGTTTACCATGGACTTCATGACCCCTCCTAGCTTTGACCCTTCCAACATTGATGTTTGGAAGTATAGGATGTCCATGTACCTAAAGACCCTAGGTTTGCATGTCTTCCTTGCCGCCACCAAGAGATGTTATCTTGGTGATGGTAATCATATAGGGGCCAATGCACAAGCCCTAGAGGCCATTAGAAGCACTCTTCCTAAAGATTATCTCTTATGTGTTTCTAACTTTGATTCCGCCTTTGCAGTGTGGAACAAATTGACAACCACCACCACCTCGGAGCTTCAAGTTCAAATTCAAGAAGAGGAATCTAGTGGAGAATCCAATCCACAATGCTTCATGGTCCAAGGGAATGACTCCCTTGAGGTACATTCGGAATCCCACCTAGATAGTAATGATTGTGCTAGTTCTTCAAATGATTATGTTGATCCCCATGCATTAAATGAAGAACTATCTATTGTGTGTGAAAAGTTAATAGAAAAATATAACGTGTTGAAAAAGAAAAGTCTAGATATTGAAAAAGAAAATAGATGTTTGCATTCTAGACTTGATTGTGTTTTGCAAGAGAAAGTTGAGGCCTATAATGAAAGGAATTCATTGAGATCTCAATTGGAACTTGCTTTAAAAGAAAATAAATTTTTAAAGTCTAAAAATGATTGTGAAACTCTTTTGAAGAAAAATGAAAATATGTCTTCTAAAGTTGATTTTGTTTTAAAAGAGAATGTTGCTTTGAAAAACAAAATCATTTCTATTTCAAATGAGTTGAATGTTTGTTTAGATAAGAATATTGTTTTGCAAAATAAAATTGATGCACATGTTTGCCATGCTAGTGTAGCTTCTTCATCTAGTCTACCTAATGCATGTACCTCTTCTTCTAGGATCAATATGATATTTGTATGTTAAAGAAGAGAGTAGATTGTTTGGGCTCCACTATGAGCCAATGTGCCATGAACCACACACGCTTGGAAACCTTGGTTCGAAAGAAACAAGTTCCATCCTTTATGCATGTACACCCATCACGGCATACACATGCATCACACGGACACCATCAACACATGTATGCTCATGTGTACACATGTACACATTGTGGCCGAAAAGGCCATCTTGCTAAATTTTGCTATGATCGTTTACATGTTGAAAATTTAGCCAAGAAATTTGTTTGGGTTAGAAATGAGACTAACCCCCATGGACCCAATAAGAGATGGGTACCAAAGACCACCCCTCCTATTATTTTTGATGTAGGTGTGGGCTCTCACATGACGTGAGAGTGATGACACCTTGGAGTGGATGCGTTCCGGACTTCATGGAAATCAAATTGGATGCATCACTTTCAAGGGAAGATTTGGTGGAGATGACCACCATGTTTTGGAGACAAGGAGAGTTGCTTCTTCGGTTTTGGTAACAATCCTTTACTCCCATTTATTGTTTACATGCTTTCCATGTTTTAATGTTTATAGCATGTTTTTGATGTCTAAGGATTAGTATGTTCATTCCATGTTTATTAGATCCTTGACATACATGTATAGTATTTGAGACACATATGCTTATATGAACCCATATTTAGTGTTCTCACTTTTGTTTAAGCTATAATGTACATCATGAATCTAATACATGTGAATTTACATAATAATCATGTTTTAGTTTTATCATGATGACTTTTATGTTTGTTTTGATGCTTCATGTTTTGAATATATGTTTAAGTGTTAGTTTTCATTAAGACTAGTTATATACTTGTACATAGAGTGGGCTACAAATAAATCTATATATGTTGAGCTTGATTGCTTATTTGAACCCATTAGATGTGCTAGTATAGTCTAGTTTTGATGATTCATACATTTCAAACTTGTATTCCATTTTTGGATTTGTTTTATGATTGTGTGTTTCACTTCATGTATATGTTTGTATTGCCAAACTTTAAGATATACATGTATACCCCTTGAGTCATTTGCCTTTCATGCAAATCTATATTTGGACTCAATTGTGTTTAGGGATATATATGTATACTTCATGTTTGACAATTCATACATATACCTTGAAATGAAATTTGTTGTGATGAAAATTTAGTTTTTCATGTTTCATGTATTTATGGTTAACTTCATGTATATGTCTATCTAGTTCAAACTAATCTTATACATATACATCTTTTTGAGCCACGTGCCTTCATGAATATACATTTAGTGGACTCGTTGAGTTTTGGATATGTATGTATATTTTAGCTTGTATTAGACATACATATGCCTTGAAGATTAAATAAGGAGTTTTATATGATTTTTCATGTTTTTGATGGAATTATGTTTTAAGGAATAATTGAGCTTAATGAAATATTTTTCATGATTATGATCTTCACATATTATTTGTACACTCATATCTATTGCTCATATTTTGTTTCTCATGAGTTATGCTTTATTGGTTAGAGTGATGATTATCATGTGAATTTCAATTTTGTTTTATTCCTTACTTGAAGGATTTCGTGCTAGTTAACAAGTTTTCCATTTAACTAGTTGCGGTGTTCTTCATTTTGATAACCCCTACTTTCCAAGGGCGGTAGGATGGGAGATCATGTTCATGTATGCCCTAAATTGAAAATCTTTAAAACTTGAATTATGATTGGGTGGTAGATAATATGATGTATACACTTGAACTTATTGTTATGTCAATTGGTATCATTGAACTCTTTCAATTAGTATCATTTTGATCTTCTTGTATACTCATATATGTTTTGTATGTATGTATGCTTTAAATTCCAAGTATATCAATTTCTATTGGTATCTATTTTTCATACATATATATATGTTTGTGTTTATGCTAGTGCTTGAGTTTCAATTTTGTTTAAATTGATTACTTTTAAATTGTTATCAAGACTATGCATGACTTTAGTTTGTATTTCATAAAGGGGGAGAAAATATGATTTTGTATTTCAATTGGTATTTGTACTCCCACTCTTTATGATTAAAAGTTGTTATTTTAAACATATGATATCAACATCAAATTATATGTTTTAAAATGAACTATTCTTACTATTGGTATCAATGTCTCTATGTAAAATCTTTTCAATTGGTTAAACATAACAAATTTTGAATACTTTTAGTATCAAGATTCATGTTTTAGGAATTCAAGATTTATGTTTAATTACAATTGGTATTTTCAAAATTTTGTTTAAAGAATATATTCAAAGTTTTGATTTGTATTTCCTATATGCAAGGAGAGCTTAACATCTCTCTTACATATAGATTCATGTTGAGTATATTATAAATTGAGGAGCTTGATAACTCTTCTTTATATGATATACGTGTGTAGGGGGAGCTTCACATCTCCTCTTATGCATTACATAATATGTGTTATGTGAATTGGAGCTTGTCATCCCTTCTTCATGTAATGCATATGTGTAGGGAAGCTAACTTAGCGTCTTCCTCTTCATGAATGTATATAGCATATAACATATATTGATTCTTATTTATTGGTATCAAGATGCTTCATTGACATATTTTTAATTGATATCATGTTTGTAGTCACCCCTTATTGATTTTGTTTTTGTTTTAGACAAAAAGGGGAAGAAAGATTTTTACCCCTCATTTTATCTATGGTTTTGATTGTTTACCCCTTTGTTGATGATTGACAAAAAGGGGGAGAAGTATTTGAGTTTTATATGCATGCTTATGTTTATGCATATATTATGTTTAATCTCAAGAATCTCAAGTAAGTTTAATTGATTTAAGTTTAATTGATTTATAGAGTTTGCTTTGTAATTGGTATCTAGAGCTTATTTTGTTTTGAATATTCCATTTGATATCTAGAACCAATTATTGTTTATGCATACGCATGTTTCATGTTTAATATTCATTGCATATATTTATTGTTTATCCCTATGCATGAGTTAAGGGGGAGCTTCCTTGAAGCTTATCTTTAATCCATGCATATATAACTCCATGAGTTTTGTCATCATCAAAAAGGGGGAGATTGTTGGCCCAATGGCCTTCCACTCTAGTTTTCATGATGATCAACTCATGTAGTTATGTTTACTAATATTCTTGTGTTTCTAAGTTTCAGATCATTAACAGGATATTAGTTGGTGATTAGCTTCAACAAGATGATTAGAAGCTTATCATGGTGATTCCGGTGCCAAAGCTTAAAGATCATACCTTTGCACTTGGAGGATCACGCGTTTGAGATCGAGTCTACTTGAAGATGGAAGATCGACAAGAAGACTTAGGTATCCTAGTTTAGATAGAGTTTTAGATCCATTTGTAAAGCTTAGTTTAGTTGATATGCTCAAGTGCACAAAACACACACGTTTCATGATTTGGTTTTTGGTTTTCATGAATAATAGATCAAAACAAGTTTACCTTATACCTATGTATATTAGATATGTTCTAGATATACATACATGCTTTAAACTTGCTAGACAAACTTATTTTGACTATCCTATTCATGTTTTGAAAAATTCTAGTTTGATAAAATACAAGTTTTGTTTTTGATAAAATTGGCAAGACACAAAAATGAATTGATATGATTGATATATGTCTTGAAATTTTTATCACAAGTTTGGTTATCAAAGTAAAATGATAAAACAAGTTTTAGAAAAACATATTTTCAGAAAAACAGTTTTATTGTGATTAAAACTATTTTTTAGATTTACTGTGAATTTATGGGATTTTTATTGAGTGAAAAGACCTATTTTCAAATCCCGTATCTGTGCAGAACTGAGGACTGGCTGACAGGCCAAGTCGGTCGACCGGACCGGTCGACCGCACCATAGGCCGGTCGACCGGGACGGTCGACCGACGTGCACAAGTCTGTGCACGTTTTGGAGTCTCTGGGACGGTCGACCGGGCCGGTCGACCGAGATGAGAGTTCTGCTCTCAGGATGTTTCGGTCGACCGGGCCGGTCGACCGCTATTGCCCAACGGTCACATTTTTGACCTTGGAATCACTATGAAAAGCTTTAAGTTTTGGCCCTGGAATCACTATGAAAAGCTTCTAAACTCCTTGTTGAAGCTAATCACCAACTAATATCTTGGTTAATGATCTGAAACTTAAACAACACAAGATTATTAGTAAACATAACTACATGAGTTAATCATCATCAAAACTAGGGTGAAAGGCCTTTGGGCCAACAATCTCCCCCTTTTTGATGATGACAAAACTCATGGAGTTATATATGCATGGATTAAAGTTAAGCTTCAAAGAAGCTCCCCCTTAACTTATGCATAAACAAATAAATAAAATATATGCAATGAATGTTCATAAACATGTATGCATCAATATGTATAAAACACAAACACATGTTCTAGAAGCTCTAGTTACCAATTAAATTAATAAAGCATTAACAAAAACACTAGATGCTCTAGATACCAATAAAACTTAATATATGCAAAAACAAAAGTATGCATATATAAAAACATGTACCAATCATGCATAGAAGTAATTTGAGTTTTATATATGCATGTTAAACTCTCAAATAATTCTCCCCCTTTTTGTCAATCATCAACAAAAGGGTAAACAAACCAAACAATAAAATGAGGGGTAAAAATCTTTCTCCCCTTTTAAGTCAATCAAAACAATAAAACAATGTTCTCCCCCTTTTTGTCTAAAACAAAAACAAAGTCAATAAGGGGTGACTATAAACAACATGATATCAATAGAAAAAAATGTCAAAGAAGCATCTTGATATCAATTGAAAATAAACAAAGATTAATAAATGTTATATTCTATATACATTCATGAAGAGGAAGACGCTAAGTTAGCTTCCCTACACATATACATTACATGAAGGAGGGATGTTAAGCCCTAATTCACATAACACACATTATGTAATGTATAAGAGGAGATGTGAAGCTCCCCCTACACACGTGTACCACATAAAGAAGAGATGTTAAGTTCTTCAATACAAGATACACTCAACATGAATCTATATGCATATAGTCAATACAAGTCAAAACTTTTGTATTTTTCTTTAAACAAAATTTTTAGATACCAATTTAAAACACAAAACATCTTGATATCAAAAGATAGTATTTTTTCTTTTAAGCCAAATAAACAATTGAAATGACTATTTTCTATCATAAAGCAAGGGAGTGAAAACTAAATACCAATTGAAATATGAAAATCGAATTTTCTCCCCCTTTGAAATACAAACAAAACATATGCATAGGCTTGGAATAAGATATCAATTGAAAACTAAATCAATTGAAATAAAAAATTGAAGCTCAAGCACTAGCATAAACAACTATTTGTGAAAATTTATATCTTGAGCACAAATAAAAACAAGTATATGTGTATGAAATAGAATGAGTACCAATCACTAATAGATGATACCAATTGAGAATATACATACACAAACACATATGAGTATACAAAAGAATCAAGATTGATACCAATTGAAAGAGTTCAATGATACCAATTGACATAACAATAAAAGCATGGTATAACTCATATTACTATACCTCCCAATCAAGGTTCAAGTTTTAATGATTTTCATTTTAAAGCATACATGACCATGATCTCCCATCCAACCTCCCATTCAAGGGTAGGGGTTTTCAAAAATAGATTTGAAAAATAAGCTTTGTTTGAAAAATTCTACTAAAATAAAGAATACCGTAACTAGTTAAATGGAAAATCTTTAAACTAGTACGAAATCCTTCAAGCAAGGAATAAAACAAATTAATTTTCATGAAACATGAAATCCGCATGATAATCAACACTCTAAGCCAGTTATAAATATAACTCATGAAAACAAAACACATGAGTAAATAAGAAATGTGAGTGTACAAATACAATGTGAAGAACATGATCATGAAAATATACAATTTAGCTCAATATTCCTTTAAACAAGAAAACACGAAAATCAAGAAAATCATCTAAACTATTTAATCTTCACTAAAACAAATTTCATTTCAAGGTATATGTATGAATTGTCAACACAATAAGTATACATACATATCCCTAAACACAATTGAGTCCATATATATAGATTTGCATGAAAGGCAAATGACTCAAGGGGTACACATGTATATCTTAAAGTTTGGCAATACAAACATATACATGAAATGAAACACTCAATCATAAAACAAATTCAAAAATGAGAATACAAGTTTAAAATGTATGAATCATCAAAACTAGACTATACTAGCATATTTAATGGGTTCAAATAAGCATTCAACTCAAACATATATAGATTTATTTGTGGCCCACTATATGCACAGGTATATACCTAGTCTTAATGAAAACTAACATCTAAACATGTAATCAACACATGAAGCACAATAAAAATATCATCATGATAAAACTAAAACATGATTACTATGAAAATTCACATGTATTAGATTCATGATGTACATTATAGCTTAAAACAAAAGTGAGAACACTAAGTATGAGTTCATATAAGCATGTGTGTCTCAAATGTTGGCCCAATGGCCTTCCACTCTAGTTTTGATGATGATCAACACTCATGTAGTTATGTTTACTAATATTCTTGTGTTTCTAAGTTTCAGATCATTAACAGGATATTAGTTGGTGATTAGCTTCAACAAGATGATTAGAAGCTTATCATGGTGATTCCGGTGCCAAAGCTTAAAGATCATACCTTTGCACTTGGAGAATCACGGAGCTTTGGAGCAAGTCTACTTGAAGATGAAGATCGTCAAGAAGACTTAGGTATCTAGTTTAGAGTTTGTGTTTTAGATCCATATTTGTAAAGCTTAGTATAGTTGATATGCTCAAGTGCACAACACACACGTTTCATGATTTGGTTTTTGGTTTTCATGAATAATAGATCAAAACAAGTTTACCTTATACCTATGTATATTAGATATGTTCTAGATATACATACATGCTTTAAACTTGCTAGACAAACTTATTTTGACTATCCTATTCATGTTTTGGAAAATTCTAGTTTGATAAAATACAAGTTTTATTTTTTGATAAAATTGGCAAGACACAAAAATGAATTGATATGATTGATATATGTCTTGAAATTTTTATCACAAGTTTGGTTATCAAAGTAAAATGATAAAACAAGTTTTAGAAAAACATATTTTTAGAAAAACAGTTTTTATTGTGATTAAAACTATTTTTTAGATTTACTGTGAATTTATGGGATTTTTATTGAGTGAAAAGACCTATTTTCAAATCCCGTATCTGTGCAGAACTGAGGACTGGCTGACAGGCCAAGTCGGTCGACCGGACCGGTCGACCGCACCATAAGCCGGTCGACCGGGACGGTCGACCGACGTGCACAAGTCTGTGCACGTTTTGGAGTCTCTGGGACGGTCGACCGGGCCGGTCGACCGAGATGAGAGTTCTGCTCTCAGGATGTTTCGGTCGACCGGGCCGGTCGACCGCTATTGCCCAACGGTCACATTTTTGACCGTTGGCGGTCGACCGGACCGGTCGACCGGCAGTCTGTAGTTTTGTATAGGGGCTATATAACCCCCATCTCTTTGGGGATTTTGGCCAAGTTTTCTAAGAGAAAAATTTTCAGTTTTCTGAAGTGTTTAAAAGAGTTTTCAAAAGAGTTTTGAGTGCAAAAACTTCTCATCTTTATTGTTTTAGGGTTTTTGGAAAATTAAAGAAAATTAGGTTTTTGGGATTTTTGCTTAGATCTTCAATTCTATCATATTGCAAGTATTTTTCCAATGATTTTTCTTTGTTGCTTGTTTCCAAAAACACTTATTTTCCACACTTGAGCTATCTTCTATCCTAAACTATTAGGATCTTGTTTTTGTGGAAAAAAATATAAGAGAAAAAGAAAGAGAAGTGTTTGAGGTTGTTTGTTGTAAACCTCATTGTTGTAAACACCCTTATACTTGTGAATCCCTCTTCGGTAGAGGTGATCGGGTGATTGTGTTGTGGATCCCTCTTAGGTAGAGGTGATAGTGTTTGGTTGTGAGCCTCTTCGGTAGAGGTGTGTGGATTGGTTGTTGTATTGGCTACGGGCCTAACCCCTCGGTTGTGAGGAGGTTGTTGTTGAGAGAGGAGTTTGGTACTCCTAGAGTTGTAAGAAATCCTCTTCGGTAGAGGTTCCCTCGGTGGGAGTTGAGATAGTGGAAATCCTACACGGTGGTGTAGGCGGGGATGTAGAGCAAGGTGCTCGAACCTCGAAACAAATCTTGGTGTTTGCGTTTTGATCCATTGTCTCTCTAACTCTCTCTCTTATAATTGTGCAAAGCATCATACTCATCATTATATCATACTTGCTTGTGTTGAGCATTGATTCATTCATATCATATATTGCTTGTGTTGTGCCTTGCATTTCTTATTGTCATATCTATTATATGCTTGGCTTGATTGTGTGTATTTCATATTGCTTGGATTGCTTGTGTGTGTGTGCCTAACTTATACTCATCCACCAAGAGCTTCACATAGCACCTCAACCCATTTCAAGGGGAATCAAGGGGAGTTAGTCCAGAGCCTCGCAAGGGGAATTCGGCTATACTTGTTGTATTGTATTAGTTTGTGCATAATTTGCATTAGCTTCCGCATTTAGCGCACTTAGTTTGCATTTAGTTTATTAGATTAGCACTTACACCTATTCACCCCCCCTCTAGGTGTTTTACAATAAATTTTGCATTATGGGTAGGTAACGTATAGTAGCTTTCTCTACATCTCAGTACAAGACAAAGGGCTTGCTAGATCTCATACAGACGGATATGTGGGGGCCTTCGCTAGTAGCATCTATTGAAGGTGCTATGTACTATGTTACATTTATAGATGATTTTTTAAGGAAAGTTTGGGTATTCTTGAAGTAGAAATTGGAAGTATTTCAGAAATTCAAGGAGTGAAAAACTTTGGTGGAAAATCAGACGGGGCGGAAGGTGAGAGTCTTGAGGTCCAATAATGGGGGCAAGTACACCTCTAAAGAATTCAAAGACTACTTAGTAAGAAAGGGCATCGAATACCAACTAAGTACTATAGGGCGACCAGAACAAAACAGAGTAGTAGAGCCCATGAATCCGACGCTTACAGAGCATGCTCGCAGTATCAGATTACAGGCTGATATATCAGAAGGATTTTGGACAGAGGCGGTGATTCATGCGAATTATTTGGTAAACATGTCACCATCAACAGTTATTGATTCTCTGATCCTAGAGGAGATATGGCGAGGCGTATCTGTGGACTATTCAACCTTACGAATTTTTGTTTTCCGGTATATAGTTTGGTTGATAGTCCAAAAAGGAACAAACTGGAGTCCAAGTCTAAGATGTATCTTCATCGGGTTCATCAAAGGAGTCAAGGGTTTCAGACTTTGGGATCCCGAGAAAAAGAGTGCCTTTACCAGCAGACATGTGGTCTTTGATGAAAATTCAATGTTGCGACAAAAGCCAAAGATGGAGAATAAAGCGCAAGGTGGAGCTTCAGACAGTTCGACAGCAGGCACTCAGGAAAAAGGAGTCGAGTTCTCAGATAGCCCTAAAAGGTCTGAAGGGTCAGAAGAGGACTCCTCGAATTCAGATGGAGACGAACAGGAGGCTACTCAATGGCAACCTAGACCATTGAGGCGGTCAGTAAAAGTTACGGTGCCACCAAAAAGGTATGGCTGGGATGAAGATCATGTTTCTTTTGAATTAGTAACAGAGACAGGAGAACCTGACAGTTTACAGGGAAGCAGTCGAGACACATAACCATGGCAAGTGGATTACAGCTATGGAGTAAGAGATGGAGTCTTTGGATAGAATCAAACATGGACGTTAGTCGATCTTCCAAAGGGCTCTAAGGCAATAGGTTGCAGATGAGTCTTTCGCAAGAAGGACAATGAGCAATACAAGGTAAGGTTAGTTGCCAAAGGATATGCTTAGAAGGAGGCATTAACTACAATGAGATTTTCTCTCCTGTAGTCAAGCATACATCTATTCGGATGTTATTGGTGATAGTTTCTCAGTTTGATCTAGAGTTAGAGTAAATGGATGTTAAAATAGCGTTTCTGCACGGTGAGCTGAAGGAGAAGATATACAGGAAACAACCTGAAAGTTACATTCAGGAAGGTAAAGAAAATAAGGTGTGTCTTCTAAAGAAGTCCCTCTATGGACTTAAGCAGTCTCCCAGGTAGTGGTACAAACAGTTCGACTCTTTCATGATCAAGGCCAAATACAACCGATGTGAGTATGATAGTTGTGTCTATTTCAAGCAGAGTGATGATCCGACATATTTGGTGTTATATATGGATGATATGTTGACTCCTGCGAGAAACAAGACACATGTTCAAAAGCTTAAAGCTCAGCTCAAGAAGGAATTTGACATGAAGGATTTGAGAGAAGCCAAGAAGATCTTAGGTATGGAGATCACTCGAGACAGAAGCACAGGCAAACTTTGGCTATCCCAGGAGAACTATGTTCTTAAAGTATTGGAGAAATTCAACATGACAGAAGCAAGACCAGTCACCACTCTTTTGGTAGGTCACTTCAAATTATCCTCTAAGCAGTGTCCGCAATCACCAAAATAGGAGGAAGAGATATCTCAAGTACCATATGCTAGTGCGGTAGAATCACTCATAAATGCTATGGTCTGCACTAGGCCTGACATAGTCTATGCAGTTAGTACAGTAAGTCAGTTCATGTCAAATCCAGGAAAGCAACATTGGGAAGCAGTGAAGTGGGTGCTACGACATATGCGAGGGACTGCGAGACTAGGTTTGGTGTTTCAAAGATTGAAAATGGGGAAGCTTAGGTTACTTCAAGGCTATGTTGATGTAGATTATGTAGGAGATCTTAATCAGCGAAGATCTACGACGGGCTATGTGTTCACAGTAGCTGAGTGCGTCATTAGTTGGAAGGTAGAGTTGCAAGATACAATTGCTCTTTTAATGACAGAAGCGGAGTACATGGTTGCAGTTGAGACGTCAAAGGATGATTTGCGGTTGAGAGAATTGATTCAGACGTTTTGTATCATACAGGATTCAGTTCGGGCTCATTATGACAGCCAAAGTGCTATTCATCACGCTAAAAATCATAGGTATCACAAGTGGACGAAACACATTGATGTGAGATTTCACAAGATACGTTAGTGGGTCGTGGATGATAAGGTGATCGATTTGGTAAAGATCAGCATGAAGAAGAATCCAGCAGATATGATGGCGAAGACCATCCCGGTGGAGAAGTTCAAAGCATCTCTGAACTTCATCAAGCTTCTCTAAAGGTAAAGTGACGAACGGGCTCTTGGGATGGAGCAATGTGAAGTCACAAAAGGAGAGAGAAAGGAAGGCGAATGAAGCAGAGGCCAATTTCTATGGAGGGACTCAATGAACATGAGTCAAAGTGGAGATTGTTAGTATTTGGAGTGCCTCATATTCATTGGGGAAGAATTCAGGTTCTTTTTGGCAGTTTACTAATAGGGTCTGTTTCCTATTTTGATTTGGATACGGGTTTCCTATGTCTCAAAGGAGGTGCTGATTTGAGTTCGTGTTGGACTAGGATCATCCCAAGGTGCTTATGTAAACCCCTCAGGGGTGGCCCTTTGAAGGTGTGTTAAGAATTTAAGAGAAATTTTAGAATTACACCATTGAGAGTTGTGTGAGATCTTATTATAACTCTTGTATTTTCTGCAATAAATATTTCTCCCCTCCTCCCCCTGGACGTAGGCACATTGCCGAACCACGTTAAATCTTGTGTTCCTTAGTTGTGTGGTGATTGCTTGCTAGTGGTAGGTCTTCTACGCTTCCGCTTCCACTGTCGAGTTTTCGACTTGGTGTTCCTCTATTGTTTGATCGGTGATAGATCATCAACAACACTTGGGTTTCAGATAATCCTTAATGAAGTTTTCTTTTATGTTCTAGTTTCAGGTCAGATAATTTGATAGACAATCATTGTCATTGGTTTTCTTGTCTAGCTGAAGATCAGCTCAAGTGCAGTCATCTTTGATTTTAGCTTTGGTCTAGTTAAAAAAATTTGCTAATTATTTGGCCAATTAATTAAAGACACGATTATATTCAAGCCAAAAGCTTTGCAAAGTGGGTACTTTTTTAAGGGGGATGAGTCTAAAATTTTTAGAGTTTATGGGTTGAATAATAGAGAAAGTTTTGAGGTTGAAGAAGAAATAACATTATATGGGTTGGGTGTACTTACTCATTACATGGGTATACTAACTAATTGTTACGGTAAAGTTGTAATATTTGAAAAGTTAATTCTATATTTTGAATAGTTTATTTGAGGGTAAAACTGTTCAAGAAAATCATAACTTATTTTTTGAGCTACTTATCACTTCTTTGGATTTAAATAACCGCACTCAATCAATTCTCTTCCCTTAAAAACAAAAAAAAAAAAAAAAAATCCTTTCACAACTAGCCTGATTTTCATGCTGAATTACATTCAACCTCACGAGGGTGAAGGGCTCCACTGGACTTTTGGAAAGTTCATAAAGCTTATATGGCCTTGGATTAAATTCCTTGAGTACAGTGGTTGGGTCTCACATGTGGTTGTAGAAACTATCTAAATAGTAAAGCCTCAAGGGCCGACCCAAATACTCATTTTTATCGTACGCCTTTATGTGTCTTGTCCCTGTTCTAACCTGACTCTTAGACCCTCTATCGCGATTAAAAGATTTCAATAAAAATTCCTCATAAACCCCACTTGTCCTTCTGATACAAATTTCTTTAGTTTTATTTTAATTTTTTTAAAGAAAGCAACTGTTGAAGTTTGAATATACATATATACACATACATACATATACATACATACACTTCCATATACATGTGGAAGCGGGTTAGCAGTAACACTCCTATCTGCATACATATACATACATACACTTCCATATACTTGTGGAAGCGGGTTAGCAGTAACACTCCTATCTGCTAACGCTCTAAGTTTGATTCCCGTAGTTGACGAAACGGGAGTTGGCTCGGTTAATTAGTGAAGTGTGTATGAGTTCCTTACATTTCATATGCACATAGATGTCATATTTCATTGCACCTATGGTGAAAAAATTTCTTGCATCCACCACTTACTTATTTTGTGCATTGGTTGTGAGCTTGGACAGTTTCAAAAAGTGAAGTGTGGGTCTCCTGCAACCATTTTTTGATCATTATCCAATGCTAGTTGAGGAACTGGATTCAAGTTGACAGGGCATTAACTTCTCAAATTTCTCGATGTCATCAACAGTTTGGTGCCGGAAGAAGATACATCTCTGCTTCTATGCTTCTCATAGTCTCTGTGTTTATTGGATCCCTCGATGTATGGCAAAACCTTTTATGTGCATAACGCAAGAAAACACACTATTTAGTCTTGAAACCAAGCTTAGATCTCTCCTCTCTTGGAACGTAAACAAAAACATTAAATCCAATCACCTTCAAATGCTTAAAGAAACATCTGTCCATGTCTGAAGTCTCTCCAGCACATCACCACCGATGGAGTTGAAAGAGAACGTTTGATCAAATCATATGCAGTTCTTACACCTTTTTATTTTCTACCCAAAGTGATTCAGGTAGCTTGCCATTAGATAGACTAAATCTCATTCTTTCTACAATTATACTTTTCATGTTTTGCAATCCACCATTATGCTGGGGAGTCTGCGGAACAATCTTCTCAAGCTTTTTTCATGGGTTTCTTCAGTAGTTTCCAAATGACCCTTTATACTCACCACCATTATCTAGTCAAATGCATTTCAATTACTTTCCTATTTCCGTATCAAGTTTGACATAGAAATGGCTGAAGACATCTAACAGTGATCAAACTTTTCTAAATGATCATCAATAAATGTCACAAAAAGTTCTATGACTTGTACTATCATCAACATTAGCATGGACCAAATCAAGTCTTTCCTGCAAGTCTTTAGAGATTTACCTTTCACGTGGAAGAAGTTCCACCTTGCCTAGAACAAAAAAGAGTCCTTTCTTCCTTATAGGACCAAGACATTTATGCCAAAGCTTAAGGAATCACTTTGAATTTAACTCTTCTTTGCCAAACTTTGCTTGCATCATTTAGAGATTGTATGATTTCTCTCCTCTAGTTATCACCAGAGATCTCTAGTGAGCTTCATCTTTCTTCGCCAAAGTGATTGCTATCGCCTTCATCATCAAGCTTGCCAAAAGAGATCAAACTGAAAAAATATATAAGATCTTTGAGTACTGGTAGGCAACCAACATTTGTTGACAAATAAATATCTCCTCATGCCTACAATTCTAGACACCTCATCATTTTCCATCATTAGCTCATGTTACCACCAGCATAGAATGTGAAGAAATTAGCATGAGAGGCAATATGGAACGAAGAACCCGAATCACCTAAATGATGACTTAGCAATAAGAGATCTGCATGACCATCACCACCGATAATATGACTGCATTCCCATCAAGTGCAACTGCAGTGGTCTATTTTTGTTCTTTCTTTCCTTGACCTCTTTTCTAAAGTTTGTCACCTTTCAACTTTCTGTACTCTCTTTGTATTTCCAACTTGTAGTGGTGAGACTGAATATTTTTCCTAGATTCTGGCCTTCCCTTGAACTAGTCCCTCTGCTAATTAGGTCCAGATTCCTTCTTTGACTATTCCTGAGCTTTCCTGTTTTTCTAAAACACCTGCACCTCTCTTCAGAAGTTGTTCTTAATTTCTTTCATCTGCCTTCTTTAATTAGCAACATGTATTTAGTCATATCCATAGGTAGCTTTATATTAGGTGATAAATTGCTCAGTGATATAATATGCTCCAACTGTTAAGAAAGAAACTGAGCAATAAAACTGCTTTGAGCTCATCATCAAGTATTGTCTTTATAGGAATTAGCTGGTTCACTAAGCGTTGCGATGCTCCATAACATTCTTGTTGTTTTCTGGTTCAATCTGACAACTAATCAAGATCACTGAAATATCAACAATCTAATTGGCCAGGTCGGCAAATATCAGGTGGGAGGTTTTCCGTTTAATAGAACGTTCCTTAATTTAAGAACCACCTTTCAACTTCCTTCCTTGGTTAAACACCAATTAGACTGATATAAATCAGTCTCAATATACTGAATATCAGTATATCCCCTGTATAAAGAAATTAATTCACTTATACAGTACTTGGAGTGAGGTACGCTTAAAGCGAATCTCCTTAAGACAATTACGTCCCCCGCACCGGTGCTAACGGGTTACTGGATGCTGGTCTCCCAAGATACAACACTCCTTCACGGTATTTGGATAGCACTAACAAATCACCGTACGGTCGAACCGTAGTTAACCAGTACCTTCACAGAATTATTGAAGCAGCGGGACAAAGACAAATTTGGGAGAATATTTGCCTTTACTTTAGAGGAGCATCCACTGTAGAGGAAGAAGGAAGGTAGAAGAATATTCTTCTTCAGAAGTCTCAGATTCAGACAACAATTCTATTAAAAAATCTGTTGAATTTTCTGAGCCCTTTTTCAGAATGAATTTTTGCAAAATCTCTTTTGGAAGTCGCTTCAGAAACTGAATCTCCCACTTCTCGTTGGAAGTTACTTCAGAACTTCACTTCCCAGTTCAGAACGCAGAGAGAGAGAGAGAGAAAGTTTTCGTTTTTTGTGTTGGTGTGTTTCAATTGAGAATTCGGAGCGCTATTTATAGCGCTCCAGGAGGGGCTAACGGGTCCGAACCCAACGAAAAGTTACAACGGTTCGGTCTGAACCGTTGCAATGGTTGGAACCAACAATCGCAACTATTGGCTGTTCAACTGGAGCAATCGCAACTAGAGCAGTTCGGATCCGGATAGCGGGGCGGGTCCGTTGGCGGGCCGGTTCGGATCCGGATAGCGGAGCGGGTATGCTTCGCGTAACCCATACCCGTGAGACCTGATTCAAAAAGAACCAGGCCGGGTAGGGAACCCGAGCGCCGGCCCGGCCGGCCGTCGCCGCCAGCGGCGGCGGGCGCACATATGCGGGCATGGTTTCCTCCCAATCGCGCACGAAAACTCCACGTACCCAAAGGGCACGCCCTTTGTTCACAATTTTCTCTATTTAAACACTACGAACTTCCATCCTATGGCCAATGTGGGACTAAATGCTTTTAGCTACCTTTAGTCCTATTTTGGCTTTGAATTAGGCAATCTTTAGACTTGAATATCTTATTCATTCGAAGTTGGAATTGAAAATGTGAATATACCACGTTCATCCCCATTGGAAGGAGAACACACTCCAACCATCATCCAATTGATTCGATCAAAGGATCTCGCCGTAATTCAATTCAAAGATTCACACACACACACACACACACACACACACACACACACACATATATATATATATCCTTCATATTGCAACAATCCCCCACAATGAATGGAGATTCAAGGAAATGACACACAAAGAGACTGACTCTATTGTGAAAGGTACTTTAGAAAAGAAACTGCATCAGGATAGGTGAACTAGGTCTTGAACCTTCCATAGTGAAAGCTTTATCGGACTTACTGGCTAATCAGTGAAGTAGGTCTTGAACTGTTAGCCGTTAGTGTAAGCCAAGTTAACAAGCTTCACACAGTGACTTTCCAAATCAACTTTGGTTCTCGGTTGTGTCCGTTTTGGCCCTGGACATTTTTAGTTTCAGAGAGTATCTTAAGGGAATAACAGCCTCCATCGAAATTCCCAAAGAGCCGACCCAACTCTATACTCACATAGGTGATCGTCCTATTAAGATTAGTCTACTCTACTCCACTTGTTTAGTAACAAGATATAGGCATCATTAAAAGCATTAAGCTTATCCTTAATCCACTTGTAGAAAAGCACTTATGTGCACCTTAGGAATGGATTGGAGTCAAGCTCCCAAGTGCTAACTTGCTGAGTCAATCATAACTATTTTTTCCCCTTGAACTTAGTCCGTGGGATCTCCAGTTGCTAAGCGAGGTTTCCATTAAGCTGACTCAGTAAGGTTAGGCTTTTAGACCCACTCCCCTCGATGCCCAGTTTATACGCTCTCCACTTAAATCTTTAGTAAGCGGATCCGCTAAATTATCCTTTGACGATACAAAGTCAATAGAGATAATTCCATTTGAGAGCAACTGCTTCACAGTATTATGTCTACGACGAATATGTCTAGACTTACCGTTGTATATAACATTTTGCGCCTTAGATATAACTGCTTGATTATCACAGTGTATACATATAGCGAGCACTGGATTTTGCCATAATGGTATATCTTTCAAGAATTGTCGAAGCCATTCTGCTTCTTCTCCAGCCTTATCTAAGGCTATGAATTCTGATTCCATAGTGGAACGGGCAATACATGTTTGCTTAGAAGATTTTCAAGATACCGCTGCTCCTCCTAGAGTAAATACGTATCCGCTAGTTGATTTTGATTCCTCAGAATCTGCAATCCAATTAGCATCACTATATCCTTCAAGTACAGGTGGATACTGTCCATATCTTAAGGCATATTCCTTGGTATGTGATACGTAACCCAATATTCGTAGTAGAGCAGTCCAATGTTGATCACTAGGATTATTAGTATATCTGCTTAACTTGCTTACAGCGTAAGCAATATTGGGTCTAGTGCAATTCATCAAATACATTAGACTTCCGATAATCTGAGAATACTCCAACTGACATATTCCAGTTCCTGTATTCTTATGAAGGTGGACGTGTGGAGAAAGGATTTGTGTTCTCCTTTATCCCATGATTCTTGAATCTTTCTATCATCTAATCCACGTAGTGAGATTGAGCTAGACTGATTCCATCTGGTGTTCTGGTGATTTTAATTCCTAAAATTACATCAGCAACCGCCAGATCCTTCATGTCTAAACTGTTGGATAACATTCTTTTAGTGGACTTAATAATTTCAATATTAGTCCCAAGTATCAACATGTCGTCTACATAAAGACAAACAATGATACATGCATTTCTAACTGTTTTAGTGTAAACACACTTATCGCATTCATTGATAGTGAATCCATCTTTGATCATGACACTATCAAATTTCTCATGCCATTGTTTTAGAGCCTGCTTTAGACCGTATAAGGATTTTATCATTTACACACCATGTGTTCTTGGCCCTTGACTATAAATCCTTCAGGTTGCTCCATATATATCTCTTCATTTAATTCACCATTTAAGAATGCAGTCTTGACATCCATTTGATGGATATCTAAGTTATGCAATACTGCAATTGCAATCAACATCCGAATGGATGTTATTCTTGTTACTGGTGAATAAGTATCGAAGGAGTCAAGTCCTTCTTTTTGTCGATAACCCTTGGCTACTAATCTAGCCTTGTACTTATCGATAGATCCATCGGGTTTTAATTTTCTTTTGAAAATCCACTTACACCCAATTGGTTTACTGCCATGAAGCAAGTTTACCAATTCCCAAGTATGATTACTTAGTATGGATTCTATTTCGCTATTTATAGCTTCTTTCCACATTTGTGCTTCTAGGGTTGACATAGCCTCTTTAACTGTTTGAGGCTCGCTTTCAATAGCGTATGCTATGAAATCTGGACCAAAAGATTTTGAGATTCTACATCTCTGACTTCTTCTTGATTCAGTTTTCGCATTAATAGTCGGTTCCTCGGGACTTTCGTCCCTGAACGCCATCTCATGTGTTCTTTTCCCAGAAGTCTCATCTGTTTCCCGTTTATATGGAAAAATATCTTCAAAGAACACATCATCTCTAGATTCGATAATCATGTTTACATGAATATCTAGTATTTCTGATTTATGAACCAGAAATTTGTAGGCACTACTATTCAAGGCATAGCCTATGAATATGCAGTCCATAGTTTTTGCTCCCAACTTAGTCTTTTTAGGTAATGGTGCTAGCACCTTTGCAAGGCACCCCCACATTTTGAGGTAATGGTAGGAAGGTGTCATTCCATGCCATAACTCAAATGGTATAAGACCAAGTTTCTTGTGGGATACTCTATTTAGAATATAATTTGCAGTTAATAGAGCTTCCCCCAACAAGTTCTGCGAAGCTCCAGAACTTACGAGCATGGAATTGACCATCTCCTTCTAAGTTCTGTTCTTCCGTTCAACAATTCTATTTTGTTGAGGAGTATATGGTGCTGTTGTTTGATAGATTATACCAAATTTAGCACATAACTCACTAAAATCATTTGATTCATATTCTCCGCCTCTATCAGATTTTAGAATCTTGATTTTCTTGTTGAGTTGATTCTCAACTTCGGCTTTATATGTTATAAACATATTTATTGCCTCATCCTTACTGTTTAAAAGATACACATAACAGTATCTTGTACAGTCATCAATAAAAGTAATAAAATACTTTTTACTGCCTCTAGTTGGCATAAACTTCAAGTCACACAGATCGCTATAAATTAACCTTAAAGGTTCTGTATTTCGATCTATTGAGTGAAATGAATTTTTCGCCAACTTGGCCTCAACACAAATCTCACACTTGCGAATTTCTTTCAAGTTGAGTTTAGGAATATATCCTAGATTAGACAAGTTCTTTAATGACTTGTAATTTACATGCCCTAATCTAGCATGCCATAAAATAGGAGACTCAAGCAAATAAATAGAAGATTTTCCTTTATTTATAAGCTTCGGGTATAAATACACAGATTTTTTATCTACCACTGCAACATTGGCTTTAAAAAGTCCGTCAACAAGATAACCCTTTCCCACATACATCCCTCCCTTAGTAAGTACAAATTTATCTGATGCAAAAAACCATTCTAAATCTTTTCTTACTAAGTATTGATCCAGAGATCAAATTCTTGCGGATATCTGGAACATGTAGCACATCGTTTAGAGTAAACTCTTTTCCAGATGTCCACTTCAGGATGACCTTGCCTTTTCCTTCAACCTTTGAGACGATTGAGTTTCCCATGAATAGCTGCTCATCTTGCTCTAGTCTTTGATATTCAGAGAATAATAATTTCTTAGAGCAGATGTGCCGAGTAGCCCCAGTGTCTACCCACTAATCCTTATTGTTGGTTGTCAGATTCACTTCTGACACCACAGCTGATAGGCTTGGCGACTCATGGTCGGTCAAGTTTACCTTTTGATGGCTCTTCTTGTTCTTTTTGAGACGGCTGCGACATTCATTCGCCTTACGCCGTTCTTTGTTGCAGATGTAGCAGGTTCCTTGAAGCGCATGTTCTTGCCTTCTTGGACCTTGCCTTTGTACCCTTGGGAAGTCTTCTTCCGCTTTAAGCCTTTGGAAGTAGACGCTTTCCCCTTTGAGTCTTCGATCACATTGGCTTTTGCTTCATAAGAGTTCTTACTGCTCCTTTTCTCGGACTTTCTGTTGTCCTCCTCGATTCAAAGCCTCACAATGAGATCTTCCAACTTCAGCTCCTTTCGCTTGTGCTTCAGGTAGTTCTTGAAATCTCTCCACGCAGGTGGGAGTTTCTCCACGATAGTAGCAACCTAAAAGGTTTCAGGTAGAATCATACCTTCGGCTTCTATCTCGTGCAAGATAAGTTAGAACTCTTGCACCTGACTGATTACAGTCTTGTTGTCCACCATTTTGTACTCCAAAAATCATCCTACGACGAACTTCTTGTACCAGCATCCTCAGTCTTGTACTTCTTGTCAAGACTGGCCCATAACTTCTTTGCCGTTGTGATGGGACTGTAGACATTGTAAAGAGAGTCATACAGTCCATTTAAAATATAATTTCGGCAAAGGAAGTCACATTGAGTCCAGGCATCAGTTCCGGGCTCTGGTGGATCTTCTTGCAGGAATCTGGCCAGATGAAGAGTGGTCAAGTAAAAGAGCATCTTCTGTTGCCACCTCTTGAATTCTGTGCCGTCAAATTTTTCTGACTTCTCCGGCTTCGGGTTAGGAAGTGGAGTTGGCATCAAAGCTTATAGCTGTATGTTTGGTGCCTTACTTGAGCTATCTTGATTAGTCTTAGACATTTTCTGCAAGTTCAAGCAGAATAGAGGTAAGAAACTTCAATACTTAATTGTCTTAAGATTGTTGTTTTCTGGGTTCAATCTGACAACTAATCAAGATCACTGAAATATCAATAATCTAATTGGCCAGGTCGGCAAATATCAGGTGGGAAGTTTTTCGTTCAGTAGAACGTTCCTTAATTTAAGAACCACCTTTCAATTTCCTTCCTTGGTTAAACACCAATTAGACTGATATAAATCAGTCTCAATATACTGAATATCAGTATATCCCCTGTATAAAGAAATTAATTCACTTATACAGTACTTGGAGTGAGGTACGCTTAAAGCGAATCTCCTTAAGACAATTACGTCCCCCGCACCGTGCTAATGGGTTACTGGACGCTGGTCTCCAAGATACAACACTCCTTCACGGTATTTTGATAGCACTACCAAATCACCGTACGGTCGAACCGTAGTTAACCAGTACCTTTACAGGATTATTGAAGCAGCGGGACAAAGACAAATTTCGGGAGAATATTTGCCTTTACTTTGGAGGAGCACCCACTGTAGAGGAAGAAGGAAGGTAGAAGAATATTCTTCTTCAGAAGTCCCAGATTCAGACAATAATTCTATTAAAGAATCTGTTGAATTTTCTGAGCCCACTTTCAGAATGAATTTTTGCAGAATCTCTTTTAGAAGTCACTTCGGAAACTGAATCTCCCACTTCTCGTTGGAAGTTACTTCAGAACTTCACTTCCCAGTTCAGAACGCAGAGAGAGAGAGAGAGAGAGAGAAAGTTTTCGTTTTTGTGTTGGTGTTGGTGTGTTTCAATTGACAGGAGGGGCCAACCGGTCCGAACCCAACGAAAAGTTGCAACGGTTCGGTCTGAACCGTTGCAATGGTTCGACCCAACAATCGCAACTGTTAGCTGTCCAACTGGAGCAATCGCAACTGGAGCGGTTCAGATCTGGATAGCGGGGCGGGTCCGTTGGCGGCCCGGTTCGGATCCGAATAGCGGAGCGGGTATGCTTTGCGTAACCCATACCCGTGAGACCTGATTCAAAAAGAATCAGGCCGGGTAGGGAACCCGAACCCGAACGCAGACCCGAGCCCGGCCCGGCCCGGCGCCGCCAGCGGCGGCGCGCGCGCATATGCGGGCATGGTTTCCTCCCAATCGCGCGCGAAAACTCCAAGCACCCAAAGGGCACGCCCTTTGTTCTCAATTTTCTCTATTTAAACACTACGAACTTCCATCCCATGGCCAATGTGGGACTAAATGCTTTTAGCTACCTTTAGTCCCATTTTGGCTTTGAATTAGGCAATCTTTAGACTTGAATATCTCATTCATTCGAAGTCGGAATTGAACATGTGAATATACCACGTTCATCCCCATTGAAAGGAGAACACACTCCAACCATCATCCAATTGATTCGATCAACAGATCTCGCCGTAATTCAATTCAAAGATTCACATATATATATCCTTCATATTCCAACAATTCTTTGCATCGACTTATCTCAAATTTACGAGCCTTTAATCAAAGAGTTTTTTTTTTTTTGAAACAGTTTACTTTCATGCATAACAGGGCATCAACTTTTAATTAGATTCTTGGAAAATATGGTGGAACACACTCTGATCGACCAAGTTCTTTGTGTACCCTAGCTTCCACTCTCCACAAGCTTGTAAGGTAGCCTAAGACTATCAAGTTGAATATATCCATGTACAACTTTGCAGTACAAAAACTTTCATTTTAGTCTTAGAATAGTTTGATGTAGCCAATTTTATCATATTAGCCTCTGTTTCCTCCATTTTATTAATTTAAACAAAAAAGTTATCCCAATCGACCAAGCTTTGGTACCACCTTGCTAAAATGTAATGTTGATAACTTTGGCAATGGCCAATTTAATAGTGAGCTTACAAACACCATACGAACAATTGAGCTAGTAAAATAGATGAACTAACACAGGAGATAAACTGATGTAGAACAAGAGAGAGACTGAAACAGATAGTAGAGAAAGAGAAGAAGATGGTGCGTGCGCCGGTGCAACAACCAATTGAGGAACCCCAATCAACAGAGAGAGATGCATTAGAGAACAAATAAACAAAAGAGATAGTCAAACACAATATTTAACGAGGTTCGACAATTTGCCTATGTTCTTGGGGCAAGGGAGAGAGATTTTATTGATTTAACAATCAATTACAGGTTTTTCCAAGAGATACGCTCCATGGGGATTCTACCCCTTTATTTATAGCCAGAGAGTCAAGGAGTTTCAGGGAACCACAAATGATTTGACTCAGGATCAGAAACGAAGTGCGAATCCCAATAGGAAAGCAGACCGATTGTCCGTCGATCGGTCGGTCGACCGACTCCATCCTTCGGTCGACCGGTCGATCAACCGAACCCCAACAGAAAGAGGGCTCGAGCTAGTCGGTCGACCAAACGGTCGAACGACCCTTAACTGAAGCTGGCTCCTGCAGTCGGTCGACCGAACTGCTCCTGTGCACCATGTTATGCATGTCGGTGGACCGGGGTTCTGTTTTGGCTGCATATGGACTGCTTCTTGCTCCTTCTGGACTCCGATCTCTGCACTATCTCTTCGATGAGTTAAAAAATTCTTCCATCAAGATTTTATCTCCTTTCTTCCTACAATTCTTCACCTTGGTGAAAAATTTTCAAATATGAGCCGAACTCTAATGAACACCTAACGAAATTAACACACGATCTCGGCAAAATTGACACACGATCTTGGCTTGAGCATTCCGGATGAAATTGACACACGATCTCGGCACAATCGACACACGATCTCGACTTGGCCGAACGGACCAACCGGCTCCAAACGACACACTTACAATTGATTTCAAATGATCACATCGGATCCAGATTGAGTTTATCGTCCTCTCAGGCAACTCTCTCCAAACTCCAATATCAATTGTAAAGATTCTAAATTTCAGCTCAGCCAACCAAACGGAATAGACCATATAAGCCTTCCCAACACTCCACCGAAGAGAATCAACACCATATGGGCTGACCAACAAACGTATCTACAACTCAGCAACTGAACGGAACATCATTCCAAATGACCTCAAGAAGAACCCAACATAAGTCAACACTAACTCTAACTAACTGGCACTCCAGTCCAAATGTCTTCAAGACGGTCCAACTAAATCTGAGTAGAGCACACTAAAAGCCAATATCAGCACAACAAACTAGATGCATGCCCTTTTTATGCAAGCTTAACTATCTTCTCACTGGAAGATCAAATGTTCATCGAGTTCACAATACTTCATCGCTCCGTGAAGTTCAGCTCTTCATCTCTACGTGAAGTTCAACTCTTCACCTCTACATGAAGTCCAAATTAGGTTCCTCTGCCAATTCTCGAGAACCCAAATACACCAAATAGCTTCATATGGGCTACATCACCAATGGTTGTGCCTATGTGGCGCCTACATACCTTGCCCAAGGGATTAAGCCATATGTAGTTCATTCAAACGAGTTCCACCGAGCTCAAGCAACTGTGATTAAATTTTCAGCAGTGAACCGAACTGGCTAAGTCATATGAACCTCCTTACCAATACCATTATGGAGAACAATGGCCTTCAATTTAAGCTTGTCACGCTCACCATTTTGATATTCATGTTTCTTCACTCACTTTCGTGGATTCATCTTGGTTTCAATAGCTGCAAATAATTCGACATTCTCATCAATATCTTCAACCTGTTCAGCATCAAACTGGCTACATAATCTCCACCCGGTATCACATTTGGTGAAGTCATTACTAATACCAAACCAATTGGAGGTGGTGGAGTAGCATCAACCTCTACCCGGTGCGATACATCCTTAGTCCTCCACCTACTGAGAGACGGTAGACTTCAACAACGAAGTCTCATCAAACAAGACATGCTTACTCAACACAATCTTCTTGTTTTTGGTGCTCCATAACTTGAAGCCTTTCATATTTTTTTTGACGCCCAAAAACACAAAATTCTTTGCTCACAAATTTACCTTGCCATCTTTGGCACTAAAGTAGGTCGGACTTTCAAATACCCACAGTAAATTATAATCCTGATTAGCTCCACCTGACCAAATATCCAACGGAGTTTTGCCTCCTATCGCAGTCGATGATAGTCTATTTATGGCTAGTATATACAATTGCCTCAGTGCAAAATAATTTGTCTAATCGTGCATTAGACAACAAACACTGAGCTTTCTCCAGCAAAAAATGGTTGATTTTCGTAGCAAACACATGTATTCCATTTGTGAAGTAAGTACCAATACCAGTGTTCTGGCCAAATTGTAGGAATTGGTTCTTATATTTTTCAACATTACCAATTTGGAGCTTCTTAATCCTCCTTCCAGTTCGTTTCTCCATCATATCCTTCCACTTCACCAACATACCTAGGGCTTCAAATCTTTATCTCATGAAATATATCCAACAATGCCTAGATAAATTATCAATAAAAGAGACAAAGTACCAATGACCTCCAAGCAATGTAGTATTGGCAGGTCCCCAAATATTTACGTGAACACAATCAAGAAAACCTTCCGAGCGATGAGTAGCGGTGCCGAATTTCACATTCTTCTTCTTGTCCAGAATGCCGTGTCCACCAAATTCATATTGCAGGTAGATGCACCTTCTAATGAAACATTCTTTGCTGGAGCTTGCAAAGACTTCTCTCATGTATGTCCGAGCCTCATATGCCAGACCTGTGTTCAATCACCATATGAAGATATAGAAGTCGCCACTCACCCTTTAACCGTACTACCCATCAAGTACTATAGGTTATTGCGTCGGACGCCCTTTAACACTACCATCGAGCCTCTAGTCATCTTGAGAAACAATCTCTAATAGATACTCTATGACCCAATGCTTCCAGGCACCAATAAAGATAAGATTCTTTTTCACTTGAGGTACATACCTCACTTCCTTCAGTTCCCGCACCATCCCATCAAACATCTTGATATGAACTGTACCTATCCCTTTCACTTTACACGGATGATCATCACACATGATAGCGAAACGTCCATCTAGCTTCTCAAAGCTAGAAAATCTATCCCTATTTGGGCATACATGCTAGATAGCTCCAGTATCTAACATCCACTCAAAGTCTCCTGAGTAGCTAACAATAGGAGTAGTAACGGAGAAAGAGAATACTGATGAGTCTGAGTTCTGGTCCACCTGCATGTAAAGTACTAGCTTGAGTACTGACCACTTGTGCGAGATTTCCCTCAGTCTTCGACTTCTTCTTCTTATTCTTATCCTTGGTCCTTGGACAATTAACTTTACAGTGCCCTATCTTTTTACAGAAGGCACACTGAATCCTGGTCTGGACTTTGATCTCTCAGCTTGCCTTTGCCCTTCCGATTGGAACCTCTGCTCTTATCATCAACGCCTCTGCTGATATACCCTCAGAAGAAGACAGCTTGTCCTGCCTCCTTACTTATAATTTACAAGAGCAGCCAACACATCATTGCAATCAAGTGTTTGTTTACCATTGATTAAAGTTAGGTTGAAGGTCTCATACTCTTCGCCAGGAAGAGAATTCAGTAGAATCAATGCCTTATCCTCTTCTTTGATCTTCACATCCACGTTAAATAAATTGTAGGAAACTTGGTGTATTTATTCGTGATTCCTCTCTTCAACAGAAATCCATAAAGCTTACTCTTCAATTGCAAACATGACTCTATGCTTTGCGTCAGATATTTCTTCTTTAGGATTTTCTACAGGTGCCTTTCAATATTTCATATAATACATGATACTTGATGTCTTGTGTCAAACAAGACCTTATCAAATCATGCACCGTTCAATTCATCTTGTCCCAATCCTTTTCAGAAATAGTCTCGGGCTTTTTCTCCAACCGTAGAGTGTCTTCGAGGTTTGATGCCTCAATGCATCATCACCTCACTCTCCATATTTCAAGTTGTTCTTGCCTCAAACTTCATCACTTCAATCTTCAATGGATGTGAATTCATGATTTTCACCGTAGATGTACTACCTCCAGCTACTTCTCAATAGATTCCTCAAAATAATGCGGAAAACAAATAGAGTTAGATCAAAAACTAGATAAAGGAAAGTCTTTATCTCAAAGTGATACCCTAGGAGAGTTTTCAAAACGATCTTCTCCACCAAATTTGATTTCTTGAGCAATCCAAGCACTGTTCTAAGATCGACACACGATCCCATAAACAATCCCAATGGTGCTCTGAGATCGACACACGATCTCCGCCAAACAGCCACCAATACTCTTGGAATCGCCACACGATCACAGAAGAACCTGAGATGCTCTGATACCACTTCTTGTGCGCGTCGGTGCAACAACCAATTGAGGAACCCCAATCAATAAAGAGCGTGCATCAGAGAAGTACCCAAAAGACAAGAACAAATAAACAAGAGAGAAAGCTAAACATAATATTTAACGAGGTTCGGCAATTTGCCTTGCCTACGTCTTCGGGGCAAAGGAAAGAGGTATTTTATTGATTCAACAATCAATTATAGATTTTTCAATGAATACAATCCATAGGGGCTCTACCCCTTTATTTA
Organism: Agave tequilana; assembly: GCA_038442645.1. Classification (NCBI taxonomy): domain Eukaryota; kingdom Viridiplantae; phylum Streptophyta; class Magnoliopsida; order Asparagales; family Asparagaceae; genus Agave; species Agave tequilana. Next base: position 67,567 of record JAVJIF010022243.1, read on the forward strand.
TAGCCAAAGAGTCCTGGAGTTTTAGGAAATCACAATTGGATTTGACTCTGGATTAGAAATGAAGTTTGATCCCAATAAGAGAAGCAGATCTGACTGCTCGGTCGAACGACTCCTTCTTTTAGTCCGGTCGACCGACTCCTTCTTTCAGTCGACTGGTTGGTCAACTGAACCCCAACAGAAAGAGGGCTCATGCCAATCGGTTGACCGAACAGTCGACCGACCCTTAACAGAAGCTGGCTCCTACAACCAGTTGACCGTTCGGTCGACCGAACTGCTCCTGTGACCATGTTGTGCATGTCAGACGATCAGGCGATCGACGGACCTTCTGTTCTGGCTGCATATGGACTGCTTCTCAGTTATTCAGGACTCCTATCTCCGCACTAACTCTTCTGATGAGTTAAAAAACTCTTCCATCAAGTTTTTATCTCCTTTCTCCCAACAGAAGGGAGGGCTTAGAAAGTATTTGCGATTTGAAGTTCATGAAAAACTCTATCATTGTTGAATCACATACAAGTTATAAAACCTAAACTTGCTAGAATCTTTTTAGTAAAATTGTGTAGTGGCAAGTTAGGGGTCGAATCCATATAGACTTATTTGTTGGCCCAAAGGCCCATCACTCTAGTTTTGATGATGATTAACTCATGTAGTTATTGTAATATCCCCTAACAAATAATACTGTAATATTACTTTTATAAATTTTATTTAGATTTACTTATTATTGATTATCTATTTTGTGCATGTATATAAATGCATGTGTTTGTATATATATTATAACTTATATAGTATTATAAAATAAATTGATTTATATCTCATCCTTTCCATTATTTGTTAGATCAATTATTTTAAAGTTATTTTGGTAATAATCACTGTTTTATTTATTAGTTATAGTTATAGTTCTTATTGTTAATATATATTCATTTGTATTGAATGTTTAAATCATTTTCCATAAATGCTATTATTATGAATTGTTAACTATATCTATGATTATTATTAATCATTTTGTTTGAAATTGTTATTAATTTTTAATAATTATTGTTACTATTATTCCTTGGTCATTTCTTATCCCTATATCCAATTACTACTTTTACTTATTTCAAAACCCATTAACCCATTAGTTCAAATCCAAATCCTATCCATTCAATCCTATCTATAATTCTAATCTTAACTAACAAATTAAATCCTAACTAACTAGATTCAATCCTAACTAATTAATCCTCTCTAATCTTAAGCTTAACCTAATCTTAATCTTCCCTTTTCTTCCCATCCCTCCAAATTCCCGAGTAAGAGACGTCGCCGGTGAGCTAGGGAGCGATCCAAGGGTGCAAGGAGCGACTCGTTCACACACCATCATCTCCGACTACCTCAAGTCCCTCGACATCGTTCCCGACGATCTCGGCGCCGTCAAGCTTCCCTCCACCACTGACGTCAAGAAGAAGCGCGTCGAGTTCTGCCAAAGCTTGGCCTCACGATCGACGACATCAGCTCGTACGCCTTGATGCTCGGCTGCTCCCTCTGCCGAGATCCGGAGCTCCTCCTCCTTCACACCCAAACACCACCAGGCCGAGCTCCGCTGCGCGCACACACGACCATCTTCTTCAGGTCGAGTGCAGACGGACTTCCATCTTCCACATCCAGCCGCAACAGCTGCAGCCTTGCCGCACCACCCCTCTCCTTCATGTGTGCCATGCCCTCATCGCCACCCAAGCAATCAACCACCGACTTCTCTTTATCCCGAGAGTTCTCTCCTCTCCGCCAATCGTCATGCATGGCACATTCTCCTCCACCGCGAGCTCTCTTGGTGCACCAGGCCCGTCCCATAGCGTCCCCACGGCAGCCAGCAGCAGACACAGCAAGTTCAAGGCAGCCTCCGTGAGCTTCGCGGCAACCCGTTCTTCTCCATGAGCTTTCCGGCGAACTGTCGACCACCTCCGCGGACTCCGCCGACACACCGAAGCCCCTGCGTGTGTGAACCATGGCGTGACCAAGCTCCCTGCGTGAGCTCCTCTGCAAATCATGGGTAACATGTTTTCTCTCTTTCTCCCTCTCTCTCTCATAATATATGGTGATTGGATATTTATGTGTGTAACTAGCATGTATTATAATTATAGTTTATAATTATGTGGTTACTTAATTAGTTAGTATAGGTGTGTATGCATTAATTATATGTGTTGGCAGCCGCTCCACCCACCAAGGCAAAACAAGAAACTCCTTGAAGCACTTACTTTGAGCCATCTTCCGGCACTCCGTGGGACGCCGTGGATCACTGTCGGCAAGTGCGAACGTACCCACGCCCTTCACGGCGAGATGCTCTATCCACGACACCCTCCGCGGCCCCGGACTCCTCCGTCGGAGCCTCCGTCGGTGCGCCGCAAATCGGCTCGAGGTTAGTTTTACATTTTATTGTATTGGGGGCAATCTTGTAATAATTGAGAACTTTAATTAATGTGTATGGTTGTGTGCGTGAGTGTAGTTGTGATATGCATGCATGTGTATGCATGATGTATATGTGCATGCATGGATGTGAATTAATTAATGTATAGTATTTATAGTTATAGTAGGTATTTATTATTTGGATATGTATGCATTAAATTAATGTGTATAGGTATATGTGTAATTATGCATTAATATATATGTAAGTATTAATATGTAGGCAGGTTTATATATATGTATGTATTGTACCCGTATATGTATGTGTACGTGGGTGTACATGTATGTGTCGGTGTGCTCGGAAGGTGTTAAGCATGTATTTAATTTATTTGTATGTGTTGGTTACATGCTACAGCATTTTGGATTTGTTTGGTGAGATCCGGACCAGTTGCAGGAGACCCGGACCCGATTCGGATTCGTGCTCGTTGTGGACCCGATATAATGGCATTCGAAGACCGATCCATGGGATGATCCGTAGATCAGTACCGTTTCGTGTGGTGAAGACCAGATGGCGTTCGCTTCCGAAACCGCGTCATTTCATGTGAGTGTTTGCTTTTGTCATATTTCCTTATTTACCGTTATCTATATGTATTGTGTTTTACTTTTATCGTTTCATGTGACTGTTTGATTTATTTTACCAGTGTGAATACCTGTATCACTCTATGAGTCATGAGCGAACATTCACCTTATTTATTTTGTTGATCAGAGTATTGATTAGTGTCATTTCATGTGTAGTTATTTACACTATTGATTCAGACTATTTGAGGTATAACTTATCCTGTGACTTGATTTGATCTATTGATCAGTTGAACTACATTATATTTGAGGTTAAAGGGCATATATTAGGTATAGTGTTTTTGGCAGTTGTTGGTGATTATCCTGACTAGAATTCCCGTGGATATCGAGGAAGTTGTTAGATATGACATTGCTTTACCATATACTGATTTGCTGATACTTGGACTGGCATTGACTTAGTTAGAGTTGGAGTTGACCTATGATATATTTATATTGGAATCTTGATCAGTTTATAGAGGAGTTTGATCTTGTTGGATTGTCATTATATGTGCGTATAGCTTACCCTTGAAATAAATATGTAACGGATCTTGATTTAAGATTATTAAACCAAAGACTTTCGGATTTATCTTATTATATTGATTGAGTACTGATGATCTTACCGACGTTGGATACTAGATATAAAGATGATCTAGATTTCTTGTTGATTGAGGATGTTACCCTCTTTAGTTATGATCTTGACTATAGTTGGATGGATCTGGTTTTGAGGAATAGGTATTGATTGAATTGACTTGACTTTGGGATCCTGTGATTGACCTTATAGAGTGAGAGTGTGTGATAATCTTGATAGAATTGGAACATGAAGATTTGATTTTATGTATCAAAACATGTAGTATTTCAGTTATTGAGATTTGGATATATCGATGACTTGAGGATCAGAGTTGATCGTTGGATGAGAGAATCGATTGTTGATTTATGGGACTTGTGATTACTGTACCAGGTTACCTGAATAAGTTTTGATGTTTAAGATTCATGAGATAGCTTTTGAGATTATGAGTTGATTACATACATTACCCGGATTATTCTATTCATGACAGTAGATCATTACCCATCTTAGATATCTTGATTTACCTGAGAACCTAACTTTATTACTTGGTATTTACTTGATAATTATCTTGTCCATGTTACTTAATTGCTGGGAAAAATATTATTACACGGTAACAACACCCGCATGTTATACTTGTTATATAATTCCTGTTATACCGGTATCCTGTTCCTTGATATTATATATTCCTGTTATACCGGTATCCTGATTACATGTTGATATTGTTACCGTGACTACCACCGAGTTATTCCAGTGATTTAAGTAACATGCATATTAGTAATCTTGATAAACTAATAACATGATATTAAACAACTTACACTGGGATGGGGAGATTGATGGGAGCCAACGTCCGTATTTTGGGTGGACCTAGGTTTGGTTGCGCAGCCGAAAGAGGGTTCCACTTCAGGGTTCCCGTGGGGCGACTGACACCCCGTCCTGTTCCTGTTATACATGTTATACATGTACCTGTTCCTGTTTACATGTTCCTGACTACCTTGCGGTAGGTCCTGGTTCAG
>JAVJIF010022244.1:0-66494 GCA_038442645.1 Agave tequilana
GTATACACGAATAATACATGGAACAGAACAATACATGGTATGCAGAGTAGTGTGCTATAACAGGTAATGTAACAATGTATACATGTAACATGATCGTGGTTAACGTCTCAGGAACAGTAACAAGTACAACGAAACAATAATATACATGTATCAAGCAAGTCATATTATTTATACAATAATAACAATCAGCACCACCTGGTACTTTAATCAATCTCTTCCAGTGTCTCATACCACTGGCGGTTTATACTGGAGCCCGTACTCCAGTCGAACCCATCTGGGCATGGCATACGGATACGATTATTCAAACGAGAGAGTGACCTAATAACAAGTGTCCCCGATGTCACTATTGTTTATACCACTTTATTATGTTAATTGGAAACCCATTGGTAAGGATCTCTAATTAGGTGTATGTATCCCGTGCATACCCGGATCACGGCCTTACCAAGACTCCCTGGCTGCTGAGACCAATGCCAACCCGCTAGTTTGAAACAAGTTACGGGAGCTCAATGAGCTAATAACATAACGGGAAACAGGAGCTCATGAGCTATAACGGGCGGTAGCCAGCACTACCCCATCCCCTGCAGTGGGACAAATAATGGATCCAGACATCCACCTGACAAGACCTAGACAACCATCAGGTCTCCCCAACCCCATCTTATATTTAATACATTGAAGGTACAAAGGATATCAGGAACAAGAAATACATGATACATGTAACACGATAATAGGACTTGAGCTCTGTTGATAGCTGATTAGTCTACGATTATGCAGTATTATATCGCATTTTCCCACCGATTTATGAATAAATTGTCGGTTTAAACCGTGTTTTGGTCTCTATTGTAGGTAAATCAAGAGTTCAAGGGCAAAGGAGTAAAAAGAGCTTAATTAAACCCCTTTTAGGGTAATGAATCCCGAATTTCGTGGAGACCAAGCAAGGGATCATCTAGAAGATACGATGAACCTAGACTCTTACGCACGTCAGACGAATATTCGGGCGAAATTACCAGAAACGGGATATACCAGGAAGCTACTAGAACCAACGGGGACATCCTGACAAAAACCAGGGACCCAGGTCCCTAGTATTGCCGCGAAAACGCGGCAATTGCCGCGTTTCTGCCGCAATAGAGTGGAGCCACGCGTCGATTTTCGACGCGTGGCCCCGTCTCGTCTTCTGGAAGGCTCCTATGCCTATAAAAATCCCTGCAGAGGCCCTGAACGAGGCAGTTTTCGTTTTTAGGAGTAGGTTCTGATTTTCCCTATGTTTTAGGTTAGTGTAGGTAGGTGCTCTTCATTTCATTTATCTTATATTTTCTCTTCTTTTTAGATCTTGTAGTAGGGCTGAGAGATTCAGAGAAAGAGGGATAGAGAGGGATTGATGTAATAGATGGTGACAGTCTATGTAAAGGTGCCTCCTTTCTTCTCCAATGTAATCTCCTTCATCTTCTACATGATGCTTTGCTAACTTTTCTTCTCATGGCAATCTAACTACTAACCACTAACCATCTAACCACTTACTTGATAATCTACATGAATCGGGTAGCCTCTATAAGGCCTTGCTCTTGCAAGAGCCATTGATGGCTCATGATGATGGGTTCTAACATCTAACTTGCTAACTTGCTAACCAAGCTAACTCTCTCTTATTTCATGCTTTCTTTTAATGGTCTGATGATTTAATGTTTGTATTAGCTTGATCTTGATGCAAGTTTGAATGTAAAGAACCATCTCATTTGCCATGCTCTGTATCATCTCTTGAAGCCAAGGATTAGTGATGGCCGAGGATCAAATGTGAAGCAACTATCACTAAGAGGTTAGCATGATTAGTGGATCAATTAGTAGTTAGTAGCCATGAGTTTTCTTTTATCTTGCTTTAGAAACTATTTTTCAAAGTATCTTTTCATTGTTGTTTTCACCGCTTCTTTGTTTGTCTTTGTTTTCATTTTCTTAACCACAAGCTTCATCTCCTTTCCTAGTTGTTTTTCAAACCACTTCTATTTTGTTTTTACATCAACGTTTTCATCGCCTTCTCCACACCTACCACATTCTAGATTTTCTTTCCTTTTCTTTCCTTTTCTTTCTAATTCTTTTAACAAAGAAGAACTGTTAACAAACAACGTGAATAAAAACTGTCAATGCTTCTATCGCCTCCCTTCCCTGTGGATTCGACCCTTTGAGCCAATGCTATAATGGAAGTATCGAGGGTACATTAGCACATATATGAGCTTTTACATTGATTTCATAATACACATTTTGAGTGCTAGTTCCACCTCGATCAAATTTTTGGCGCCGTTGCCGGGGAGGGGAATGGTTTTGATTTCACGTTTTTGTTAATATTGTCTTCTCTGTTTTAGTGTGCAGGACAATCTTTATAGGTGCTTAACATTGCAGAATAAACACTAGTATTGTATCTCCCTGCTCTAGAAAGCAGGGTCCCAGCTTCTAAAGAACCGCCGCGCAAACGCGACTGTTGCCGCGAAAACGCGGCCATTTTGTAATCATTGTGTATCTTGTTGTGCTGGGATGTGTTCATTGTAATAGCTAGTAGATTTGTACTGCTATCTTTTTTGCTTTGATTGCCTACACACCGTAATAAACTAAAGAACTAAACTACGGTATTTGGACGCTTTTAAAACGGCTTAGACATTTGCATTTAGGCACGTGTCAATTCAATTCAAAAATACTGTATTTTGTTCTATTGTTGTGATCTGGATGGAGGTGTACATATGGCATTGCATATAGAATAGGACAAACACGTGGGTGATTTATCGCTTTGTGTTATCTTCTTGTCTATATGGCACACTTTGCACGAATTGAAATTAAGGGCAAAACCCATACAAGATAAGGTGGGGATTTCATCACCTTTCCTTAGCCCAAAAATCACCTCCCCACTCACACAACCCAAGCCCTAATAAAAATTGATAGACGTTGGCCCCTAGGGACATCTCGATCTCATTAAGAGATTGACCGAGGGTGGAACTTGTTTTGAATCTTACTCTTGTGAAATCGGTGTCTAAGGTTGGGGATTAAGAGGTTACGCCTCGAAGATACCGTGATTTGGCGTAATTAAGGCCTGTTGCTTACGCACGGATACCTCCCACCGTATTTTGCCCCTACCTGGCCGATTAGCTTGTGGTCAGATTCAAGCAACAACCTCCCCCGGTAATCGACCAGTTAGGAGTCGTCTAGGTCTAGGTCAACCCTACTTTATGCTTGGTTTTGATTTTTTCTTTTCTTTTTGTTTGTTGTTTGATTTTTCTTTTTTATTTGTAATTATTTGTGAAATGGAATTCAACAATAACAATTCTTCCAATCCGAATATGAATCCATATTTCACACCGACCCCATTTGTTTCGGATAATTCCAACCCGGTTTTTCACAATATAAACCAACCAAATACACCAGGTTGGACTTATCTGAATCAATACAACCCATACCCACATTCTTATGACTATAATTTCCAAAATAATTTCAACTCGTCACAAGTCAATGGGGATTCACCTCCCCCGAGTTTAATTTTCAACCTCCTTGTCCCCATGTCTACCTTGTCCACAAATCTCATTCCCCGATTTCGCTTCTTATACTCCTTTTCTAGAACCACCAATTGAAGAAAAATCTGAGTTAGAAAAGAGAGCAGAAGCCAATTTACAAGAGGTCGAGCGACTACTTGAGAAAAGGAGGGCCTCTCAAATTCCACAGTATTTTCAAGAGTCTTACTCAGTTCCACCTCCTTATAATGAACAACCATCTGCCCTGGAAATGAGTAAGGAACTCTTGTGTGAGTCTAAGCTTCAATCTCAAAACATTTTTGACTCACATTCTTCACAAAATTTTCAAAACCAAGATTCTTATACTCCCATTCTAGAGCATCCACTTGTACAAAAATCAAGTCTAAAAAAGCGTATAGAAATCTTGCAATAGTCTGCACTAAAATTTCAAAAATCATCTGCCGAGTCTGTCAATAGGTTGGAAACACAATTGAGTCAATTGGTTAGCATTTATAGGAATGACGAAACTCTATCTTATCAACCTTTGACCAATTCAGCTATGCCAAACTCTATTGATCTGACCCAGGACTCTTGTCATTCTGAAAATTAAGACTCAATTTCAGCACACCTACCTGAACTTATCCAAACTTCAAATCCCATTGATATTTTGGCAAGTTATCCTTTTCCTGAAATTGAACTTGAACATGAATATGATCATGAACCTCAAATTAGTGATTCAATTCTACTTCCTGATTCAATTATGACTCCTGTGTCTTCACCTGATTTCAATCATTTTCCCGAGTCAGTATTGGATCCAGTGCCAGTCTATTGTGAAATTGAATCACCAATCATTTATGATGATCATATTGAACTTGACCAATTTCATACTTTTGAAAGTCCCATTGATAAATTGGCAAGTTCTCATTTTTGTGGAATTGAACTCAATAAGGAATGTGACTTTGATCCTCAAATTTGTGATCCAGTTCAAATTCCTGAATCATTATTGACTCCTGTTATATTACCCAATTGAGTAACATTTTAGAGTCAGTTTTGATTCCCATACCTGTCATTCCTGAACTTAAATCACCAACCTTAGAAAGTCACATTCCATCATGGGGAAATGAATGTGGACTTGAGTTTCAACTTCCTGATTTGGACCCATTTCCTGAACCAATCTCGACTCCCGAACCTTTACTTGACTTAAGTCTTTTTCCTGAGTCGGTATTAGTTCCTATGCTTCCTGAGTCCAAATCAATCATTCCATTCTAGGACAAGAGTCTTGATAAATTTGACTCTGAAATTATTTTGAAAATTTAGAAATTAGATGGGGTAAAATTTTTAATAAAAATTATACATATATACATCATTCTAGTGGGTTGTATTTTTGAAGTCTCTGGTGGGTTCCTCCGGACTCCACCAAGTTGGATTGGGCCGCATTTCGTGGGCCAATCAGATCGCCACCGGAACCACCACCTTGAGGTGATTTTTCCTTCCCTCTCTATTTGTTTCATGCATACATACATCACGATGCATTGAGGACAATGCATGAGATAAGTGTGGGGGAGGGTTTACTAACATAGAGTTTTTAGATTTTCTTTCTTTTACACTTCTTTTAGGATACTTTTAGAAATTTTTCCTTTTGTATAGGAATTTTCTCTTTCTTTAAAAATTTTTTGAAATAAGAGACAAAGTTTTGATCTATTTTTAAGAAAATTAAGATGATATTAGAAATTAAGGAAGCCTTAATTATGACATCTTAAAACTAGTTGAAATAATAGATCTTGTTTAAAATTATAGGTTAAGTAAGATAAATTGGGGAGATAATTTTATCTTGAATTTGTTGCCTTAGATAGTATGCACTTCACACTTGCACAATTTTTGGGATGGAAACAAAGATCTAAAATGCCATAAAGTAAAAATAAATAAAAAGAATATATATATATGAAGAAAACATCACTTATTAAGCTGGATAATTATGCCTCAAGAAGCATGATTATTCACGTCTAACGGTGGTCAGAAAAAAACAAATAATCCCCCTTAGTTTTGTGGCCTTGTTTACTTGAGTCCTTAAACCCGAGGGATGTTTTCTCATCTGATGCCCTAAAACTGTCTGGTCTGGGAGTCATCGGTTATAGGCTCGCTACATGGGTGAACTAAAAAGCCTAAGAAAACTAAGGGAAGAAAAAAGAAGAAAAAAAGAATATATATATATATATATAAATAAATGGCTTGATGGTTGGAGTTGAAATCCCAGAAATCTTCACTATCACAAAGTGCATATTATCTAGGTTTTATGAAGGATAAAATATTCAATCCAATTTGAATTCTTACCTTAATTGAAGACAAGATCTTGCATAGAGACTAAGTTTAAGAAAGATTAATTTTTGGTGGACTTATGACCTGAGATCGCTTATATTTTTGCAAAAATATTTTGAAAACTTGTCTCCCTTTCAAAATGTGTTTTCAAAATACTAACATTTGTCTTCTTTCTTTATGGATTTTATGGTGCAATCCGCTGAAAACCCTCAGGAGACAAAACTCCTCCTCTTGGGTAACCTAGAGGTTTAACGGCTTGTTGCACACGCTCAGTGCAATCGCGTCACCTGCGAAAGTGGTGTAATAACATTCGTAGTATAGTTTTTCTTTTCTTGTTTTGCTCGGGACGAGCAAAAGATAAGTGTGGGGGTATGATTAGTCTACGATTATGCATTATTATATCGCATTTTCCCACCGATTTATGAATAAATTGTCGGTTTAAACCGTGTTTTGGTCTCTATTGTAGGTAAATCAAGAGTTCAAGCGCAAAGGAGTAATAAGAGCTTAATTAAACCCCTTTTAGGGTAATTAATCCCGAATTTCGTGGAGGCCAAGCAAGGGATCATCTAGAAGATACGATGAACATAGACTCTTACGCACGTCAGACGAATATTCGGGCGAAATTACCATAAACGGGATATACCAGGAAGCTGCTAGAACAAACGGGGACATCCTGACAAAAACCAGGGACCTAGCGCGGCAATAGAGTGGAGCCACGCGTCGATTTTCGACGCGTGGTCCCGTCTCGTCTTCTGGAAGGCTCCTATGCCTATAAAAACCCTTGTAGAGGCCCTGAACGAGGCAGTTTTTGTTTTTAGGAGTAGGTTCTGATTTTCTTTATGTTTTAGGTTAGTGTAGGTAGGTGCTCTTCATTTCATTTATCTTATATTCTCTTCTTTTTAGATCTTGTAGTAGGGCTGAGAGATTCAGAGAGAGAGAGATAGAGAGGGATTGATGTAATAGATGGTGACAGTCTATGTAAAGGTGCCTCCTTTCTTCTCCAATGTAATCTCCTTCATCTTCTACATGATGCTTTGCTAACTTTTCTTCTCATGGCAATCTAACTACTAACCACTAACCATCTAACCACTTACTTGATAATCCACATGAATCGGGTAGCCTCTATAAGGCCTTGCTCTTGAAAGATCCATTGATGGCTCATGATGATGGGTTCTAACATCTAACTTGCTAACTTGCTAACCAAGCTAACTTTGTCTTATTTCATGCTTTCTTTTAATGGTCTGATGATTTAATGTTTGTATTAGCTTGATCTTGATGCAAGTTTGAATGTAAAGAACCATCTCATTTGCCATGCTCTGTATCGTCTCTTGAAGCCAAGGATTAGTGATGGCCGAGGATCAAATGTGAGGCAACTATCACTAAGAGGTTAGCATGATTAGTGGATCAATTAGTAGTTAGTAGCCATGAGTTTTCTTTTATCTTGCTTTAGAAACTATTTTTCAAAGTATCTTTTCATTGTTGTTTTCATCGCTTCTTTGTTTGTCTTTGTTTTCATTTTCTTTACCACAAGCTTCATCTCCTTTCCTAGTTATTTTCCAAACCACTTCTATTTTGTTTTTACATCAACGTTTTCATCGCCTTCTCCACACCTACCACATTCTGGATTTCCTTTTCTTTTCTTTCCTTTTCTTTCTAATTCTTTTAACAATGAAGAACTGTTAACAAACAACGTGAATAAAAACTGTCAATGCTTCTATCACCTCCCTTCCCTGTGGATTCGACCTGTTGAGCCCATGCTATAATGGAAGTATCGAGGGTACATTAGCACATATACGAGCTTTTACATTGATTTCATAATACACATTTTGAGTGCTAGTTCCACCTCGATCAAATTTTTGGCGTCATTGCCGGGGAGGGGAATGGTTTTGATTTCACGTTTTTGTTAACATTGTCTTCTCTGTTTTAGTGTGCAGGACAATCTTTACAGGTGCTTAACATTACAGAATAAACACTAGCATTGCATCTCTCTGCTCTAGAAAGCAGGGACCCAGCTTCTAAAGAACCGCCGCGCAAACGCGATTGTTTCTGCGAAAACGCGGCCATTTTGTAATCATTGTGTATCTTGTTGTGCTGGGACGTGTTCATTGTAATAGCTAGTAGATTTGTACTGCTATCTTTTCTGCTTTGATTGCCTACACACCGTAATAAACTAAAGAACTAAAATACGGTTTTTGGACACTTTTAAAACGGCTTAGACATTTGCATTTAGGCACGTGTCAATTCAATTCCAAAATACTGTATTTTGTTCTATTGTTGTGATCTGGATGGAGGTGTACATATGGCATTGCATATAGCATAGGACAAACACATGGGTGATTTATCGCTTTGTGTTATCTTCATGTCTATATTGCACACTTGCACGAATTGAAATTAAGGGCAAAACCCATACAAGATAAGGTGGGGATTTCATCACCTTTTCTTAGCCCAAAAATCACCTCCCCACTCACACAACCCAAGCCCTAATAAAAATTAATAGACGTTGGCCACTAGGGACATCTCGGACTCATTAAGAGATTGACCGAGGGTGGAACTATTTTTGAATCTTACTCTTGTGAAATCGGTGTGTCTAAGGTTGGGGATTAAGAGGTTACGCCTCGAAGATACCGTGGTTCAGCGTAATTAAGGCCCGTTGCTTTCACACGGATACCTCCCACCGTATTTTGCCCCTATCTGGCCGATTAGCTTGTGGTCAGATTCAAGCAACAATCTCCCCCGGGTAATCGACCAGTTAGGAGTCGTCTAGGTCTAGGTCAACCCTACTTTAGGCTTGGTTTTGATTTTTTCTTTTCTTTTTGTCTGTTGTTTGATTTTTCTTTTTTTGTTTGTAATTGTTTGTGAAATGGAATTCAATAATAATAATTCTTTCAATCCGAATATCAATCCATATTTCACACCGACCCCATTTGTTTCGGATAATTCCAACCCGATTTTTCACAATATAAACCAACCAAATACACCGGGTTGGACTTATCCGAATCAATACAACCCATACTCACATTCTTATGACTATAATTTCTAAAATAATTTCAACTCGTCACAGAGTCAATGGGGATTCACCTCCCCCGAGTTTAATTTTCAACCTCCTTGTCCCCCATGTCCACCTTGTCCACAAATCTCATTCCCCGATTTCGCTTCTTATACTCCTTTTCTAGAACCACCAATTGAAGAAAAATCTGAGTTAGAAAAGAGAGTAGAAGCCAATTTACAAGAGGTCGAGCGACTACTTGAGAAAAGGAGGGCCTCTCCAATTCCACAGTATTTTCAAGAGTCTTACTCAGTTCCACCTCCTTATAATGAACAACTTTGCCCTGGAAAAGAGTAAGGAACTCTTGTGTGAGTTCATGCTTCAATCTCAAAACATTTTTGACTCACATTCTTCACAAAATTTTCAAAACCAAGATTCTTATACTCCCATTCTAGAGCATCCACTTGTAGAAAAATCAAGTCTAGAAAAGCGTATAGAAATCTTGCAAGAGTCTGCACTAAAATTTCAAAAATCATCTGCCGAGTCTGTCAATAGGTTGGAAACACAATTGAGTCAATTGGTTAGCATTTATAGGAATGACGAAGCTCTATCTTATCAACCTTTGACCAATTCAGTATGCCAAACTCTATTGATCTGACCCAGGACTCTTGTCATTTTGAAAATCAAGACTCAATTTCAGCACACCCACCTGAACTTGTCCAAACTTAAATCCCATTGATATTTTGGCAAGTTATCCTTTTCCTGAAATTGAACTTGAACATGAATATGATCATGAACCTCAAATTAGTGATTCAATTTTACTTCCTGATTCAATTATGACTCCGGTGTCTTCACCTGATTTCAATCCTTTTCCTGAGTCAGTATTGGATCCAGTGCCAGTCCATTGTGAAATTGAATCACCAATCATTTATGATGATCATATTGAACTTGACCAATTTCATACTTTTGAAAGTCCCATTGATAAATTGGCAAGTTCTCATTTTTGTGGAATTGAACTCAATGAGGAATGTGACTTTGATCCTCAAATTTGTGATCCAGTTCAAATTCCTGAATCATTATTGACTCCTGTTATATTACCCAATTTGATTAACATTTTAGAGTCAGTTTTGATTCCCATACCTGTCATTCCTGAACTTGAATCACCAATCTTAGAAAGTCACATTCTATCATGGGGAAATGAATGTGGACTTGAGTTTCAACTTCCTGATTTGGACCCATTTCCTGAACCAATCTCGACCCCCGAACCTTTACTTGACTTAAGTCTTTTTCCTGAGTCGGTATTAGTTCCTATGCTTCCTGAGTCCAAATCAATCATTCCATTCTGGGACAAGCGTCTTGATAAATTTGACTCTGAAATTATTTTGAAAATTTGGAAATTAGATGGGGTAAAATTTTTAATAAAAATTATACATATATACATCATTCTAGTGGGTTGTATTCTTGAGGTCTCTGGTGGGTTCCTCCATACTCCACGCAAGTTGGATTGGGCCGAATTTCGTGAGCCAATCAGACCGCCACCGGAACCACCACCATGAGGTGATTTTTCCTTCCCTCTCTATTTGTTTCATGTATACATACATCACGATGCATTAAGGACAATGCATGAGATAAGTGTGAGGGAGGGTTTACTAACATAAAGTTTTTAGATTTTCTTTCTTTTACACTTCTTTTAGGATACTTTTAGAAATTTTTCCTTTTGTATAGGAATTTTCTCTTTCTTTAAAAACTTTTTGAAATAAGAGACAAAGTTTTGATCTATTTTTAAGAAAATTAAGATGATCTTAGAAATTAAGGAAGCCTTAATTATGACATCTTAAAACTAATCGAAATAATGGATCTTGTTTAAAATTATAGTTTAAGTAAGATAAATTGGGGAGATAATTTTATCTTGAATTTGTTGCCTTAGATAGTATGCACTTCACACTTACACAATTTTTGGAATGGAAACAAAGATCTAAAATGCCATAAAGTAAAAATAAATAAAAAGAAAAAATTGTATATGAAGAAAACATCACTTATTAAGCTGGATAATTATGCCTCAAGAAGCATGATTATTCACGTCTAACGGTGGTCAGAAAAAACAAATAATCCCCCTTAGTTTTGTGGCCTTGTTTACTTGAGTCCTTAAACCCGAAGGATGTTTTCTCTTCTGAGGCCCTAAAACCGTCTGGTCTGGGAGTCATCGGTTATAAGCACGCTACATGGGTGAACTAGAAAGCCTAAGAAAACTAAGGGAAGAAAAAAAGAAAAAAAAGAATATATATATAAATAAATGGCTTGATGGTTGGAGTTGAAATCCCAGAAATCTTCACTACCACAAAGTGCATATTATCTAGGTTTTATGAAGGATAAAATATTCAATCCAATTTTGAATTCTTACCTTAATTGAAGACAAGATCTTGCATAGAGACTAAGTTTAAGAAAGATTAATTTTTGGTGGACTTATGACCTGAGATCGCTTATATTTTTGCAAAATTATTTTGAAAACTTGTCTCCCTTTCAAAATGTGTTTTCAAAATACTAAAATTTGTCTTCTTTCTTTATGGATTTTGTGGGTGCAATCCGCTGAAAACCCTCAGGAGACAAAACTCCTCCTCTTGGGTAACCTAGAGGTTTAACGGCTTGTTGCACACGCTCAGTGCAATCGCGTCACCTGCGAAAGTGGTGTAAATAATATTTGTAGTATAGTTTTTCTTTTCTTGTTTTGCTCGAGACAAGCAAAAGATAAGTGTGGGGTGTGATTAGTCTACGATTATGCATTGTTATATCGCATTTTCCCAACGATTTATGAATAAATTGCCGGTTAAATCGTGTTTTGGTCTCTATTGTAGGTAAATCAAGAGTTCAAGGGCAAAGGAGTAATAAGAGCTTAATTAAACCCCTTTTAGGATAATTAATCCCGAATTTCGTGGAGGCCAAGCAAGGGATCATCTAGAAGATACGATGAACCTAGACTCTTACGCACGTCAGATGAATATTCGGGCGAAATTACCAGAAACGGGATATACCAGGAAGCTGCTAGAACTAACGGGGACATCCTGACAAAAACCAGGGACCTAGTGCGGCAATAGAGTGGAGCCACGCGTCGATTTTCGATGCGTGGCCCGTCTCGTCTTCTGGAAGGCTCCTATGCCTATAAAAACCCCTGCAGAGGCCCTGAACGAGGGAGTTTTCGTTTTTAGGAGTAGGTTCTGATTTTCTCTATGTTTTAGGTTAGTGTAGGTAGGTGCTCTTCATTTCATTTATCTTATATTTTCTCTTCTTTTTAGATCTTGTAGTAGGGCTGAGAGATTTAGAGAGAGAGAGATAGAGAGGGATTGATGTAATAGATGGTGACAGTCTATGTAAAGGTGCCTCCTTTCTTCTCCAATGTAATCTCCTTCATCTTCTACATGATGCTTTGCTAACTTTTCTTCTCATGGCAATCTAACTACTAACCACTAACCATCTAACCACTTACTTGATAATCCACATGAATCGGGTAGCCTCTATAAGGCCTTGCTCTTGCAAGAGCCATTGATGGCTTATGATGATGGGTTCTAACATCTAACTTGCTAACTTGCTAACCAATGTAACTCTTTCTTATTTCATGCTTTCTTTTAATGGTCTGATGATTTAATGTTTGTATTAGCTTAATCTTGATGCAAGTTTGAATGTAAAGAACCATCTCATTTTCCATGCTCTGTATCGTCTCTTGAAGCCAAGGATTAGTGATGGCCGAGGATCAAATGTGAGGCAACTATCACTAAGAGGTTAGCATGGTTAGTGGATCAATTAGTAGTTAGTAGCCATGAGTTTTCTTTTATCTTGCTTTAGAAACTATTTTTCAAAGTATCTTTTCATTGTTGTTTTCACCGCTTCTTTGTTTGTCTTTGTTTTCATTTTCTTTACCACAAACTTCATCTCCTTTCCTTGTTATTTTCCAAACCACTTCTATTTTGTTTTTACATCAACGTTTTCATCGCCTTCTCCACACCTACCACATTCTGGATTTCCTTTTCTTTTCTTTCCTTTCTTTCTAATTCTTTTAACAAAGAAGAACTGTTAACAAACAACGTGAATAAAAACTGTCAATGCTTCTATCGCCTCCCTTCCCTGTGGATTCGACCCGTTGAGCCAATGCTATAACGGAAGTATCGAGGTTACATTAGCACATATACGAGCTTTTACATTAATTTCATAATACACATTTTGAGTGCTAGTTCCACCTCGATCAAATTTTTGGCACCGTTGCCGGGGAGGGGAATGGTTTTGATTTCACGTTTTTGTTAACATTGTCTTCTCTGTTTTGGTGTGCGGACAATCTTTACAGGTGCTTAAATTGCAGAATAAACACTAGCATTGCATCTCCCTGCTCTAGAAAGCAGGGACCCAGCTTCTAAAGAACCGCCACGCAAACGCGACTGCGCCGCGAAAACGCGGCCATTTTGTAATCATTGTGTATCTTGTTGTGCTGGGACGTGTTCATTGTAATAGCTAGTAGATTTGTACTGCTATCTTTTCTGCTTTGATTGCCTACACACCGTAATAAACTAAAGAACTAAAATACGGTATTTGGACGCTTTTAAACGGCTTAGACATTTGCATTTAGGCACGTGTCAATTCAATTCTAAAATACTGTATTTTATTCTATTGTTGTGACATGGATGGAGGTGTACATATGGCATTGCATATAGCATAGGACAAACACGTGGGTGATTTATCGCTTTGTGTTATCTTTTGTCTATATTGCGCACTTGCACGAATTGAAATTAAGGGCAAAACCCATACAAGGTAAGGTGGGGATTTCATCACCTTTCCTTAGCCCAAAAATCACCTCCCACTCACATAACCCAAGCCCTAATAAAAATTAATAGACGTTGGCCCCTAGGGACATCTCGGACTCATTAAGAGATTGTCCGAGGGTGGAACTTGTTTTGAATCTTACTCTTGTGAAATCGGTGTCTAAGGTTGGGGATTAGGAGGTTACGCCTCGAAGATACCGTGGTTTGGTGTAATTAAGGCCCGTTGCTTACGCACGGATACCTCCCACCGTATTTTGCCCCTACCTGGCCGATTAGCTTGTGGTCAGATTCAAGCAACAACCTCCCCCGGGTAATCGACCAGTTAGGAGTCGTCTAGGTCTAGGTCAGCCCTACTTTAGGCTTGGTTTTGATTTTTTCTTTTCTTTTTGTCTGTTGTTTGATTTTTCTTTTTTGTTTGTAATTGTTTGTGAAATGGAATTCAACAATAACAATTCTTTCAATCCGAATATGAATCCATATTTCACACCGACCTCATTTGTTTCGGATAATTCCAACCCGGTTTTTCACAATATAAACCAACCAAATACACCGGGTTGGACTTATCCGAATCAATACAACCCATACCCACATTCTTATGACTATAATTTCCAAAATAATTTCAACTCGTCACAGAGTCAATGGGGATTCACCTCCCCCGAGTTTAATTTTCAACCTCCTTGTCCCCATGTCCACCTTGTCCACAAATCTCATTCCCCGATTTCGCTTCTTATACTCCTTTTCTAGAACCACCAATTGAAGAAAAATCTGAGTTAGAAAAGAGAATAGAAGCCAATTTACAAGAGATCGAGCGACTACTTGAGAAAAAGAGGGCCTCTCCAATTCCACAGTATTTTCAAGAGTCTTACTCAGTTCCACCTCCTTATAATGAACAACCATCTGCCCTGGAATGAGTAAGGAACTCTTGTGTGAGTTCATGCTTCAATCTCAAAGCATTTTTGACTCACATTCTTCACAAAATTTTCAAAACCAAGATTCTTATACTCCCATTCTAGAGCATCCACTTATAGAAAAATCAAGTCAAGAAAAGCGTATAGAAATCTTGCAAGAGTCTGCACTAAAATTTCAAAAATCATCTGCCGAGTCTGTCAATAGGTTGAAAACACAATTGAGTCAATTGGTTAGCATTTATAGGAATGACGAAGCTCTATCTTATCAACCTTTGACCAATTCAGCTATGCCAAACTCTATTGATCTAACCCAGGACTCTTGTCATTTTGAAAATCAAGACTCAATTTCAGCACACCCACCTGAACTTGTCCAAACTTCAAATCCCATTGATATTTTGGCAAGTTATCCTTTTCCAGAAATTGAACTTGAACATGAATATGATCATGAACCTCAAATTAGTAATTCAATTCTACTTCCTAATTCAATTATGACTCCGGTGTCTTCACCTGATTTCAATCCTTTTCCGAGTCAGTATTGGATCCAGTGCCAGTCCATTGTGAAATTGAATCACCAATCATTTATGATGATCATATTGAACTTGACCAATTTCATACTTTTGAAAGTCCCATTGATAAATTGGCAAGTTCTCATTTTTGTGGAATTGAACTCAATGTGGAATGTGACTTTGATCCTCTAATTTGTGATCCAGTTCAAATTCCTGAATCATTATTGACTCTTGTTATATTACCCAATTTGAGTAACATTTTAGAGTCAGTTTTGATTCCCATACCTGTCATTCCTGAACTTGAATCACCAACCTTAGAAAGTCACATTCCATCATGGGGAAATGAATGTGGACTTGAGTTTAAACTTCCTGATTTGGACCCATTTCCTGAATCAATCTCGACTCCTGAACCTTTACTTTACTTAAGTCTTTTTCCTGAGTCGGTATTAGCTCCTATGCTTCTTGAGTCCAAATCAATCATTCCATTCTGGGACAAGGGTCTTGATAAATTTGACTCTGAAATTATTTTAAAAATTTGGAAATTCGATGGGGTAAAATTTTTAATAAAAATTATACATATATACATCATTATAGTGGGTTGTATTCTTGAGGTCTCTGGTGGGTTCCTCCGGACTCCACGCAAGTTGGATTGGGCCACATTTCGTGGGCCAATCAGACCGCCACCGGAACCACCACCATGAGGTGATTTTTCTTTCCCTCTCTATTTGTTTCATGCATACATACATCACGATGCATTGAGGACAATGCATGAGATTAGTGTAGGGGAGGGTTTACTAACATAGAGTTTTTAGATTTTCTTTCTTTTACACTTCTTTTAGGATACTTTTAGAAATTTTTCCTTTTGTATAGGAATTTTCTCTTTCTTTAAAAACTTTTTGAAATAAGAGACAGTTTTGATCTATTTTTAAGAAAATTAAGATGATCTTAGAAATTAAGGAAGCCTTAATTATGACATCTTAAAACTAGTCGAAATAATGGATCTTGTTTAAAATTATAGGCTAAGTAAGATAAATTGGGGAGATAATTTTATCTTGAATTTGTTGCCTTAGATAGTATGCACTTCACACTTACACAATTTTTGGGATGGAAACAAAGACCTAAAATGCCATAAAGTAAAAATAAATAAAAAGAAAAAATATATATGAAGAAAACATCACTTATTAAGCTGGATAATTATGCCTCAAGAAGCATGATTATTCACGTCTAACGGTGGTCAGAAAAAAATAAATAATCCCCCTTAGTTTTGTGGCCTTATTTACTTGAGTCCTTAAACCCGAGGGATGTTTTCTCATCTGATGCCCTAAAACCGTCTGGTCTGGGAGTCATCGGTTATAGGCTCGCTACATGGGTGAACTAAAAAGCCTAAGAAAACTAAGGGAAGAAAAAAGAAGAAAAAAAAGAATATATATATAAATAAATAGCTTGATTGTTGGAGTTGAAATCCCAGAAATCTTCACTATCACAAACTGCATATTATCTAGGTTTTATGAAGGATAAAATATTCAATCCAATTTTGAATTCTTTCCTTAATTGAAGACAAGATCTTGCATAGAGACTAAGTTTAAGAAAGATTAATTTTTGGTGGACTTATGACCTGAGATCGCTTATATTTTTGCAAAAATATTTTGAAAACTTGTCTCCCTTTCAAAATGTGTTTTCAGAATACTAACATTTGTCTTCTTTCTTTATGGATTTTGTGGGTGCAATCTGCTGAAAACCCTCAGGAGACAAAACTCCTCCTCTTGGGTAACCTAGAGGTTTAACGGCTTGTTGCACACGCTCAGTTCAATCGCGTTACCTACTAAAGTGGTGTAATAACATTTGTAGTATAGTTTTTCTTTTCTTGTTTTGCTCGGGACGAGCAAAAGATAAGTGTGGGGGTGTGATTAGTCTACGATTATGCATTATATCGCATTTTCCCACCGATTTATGAATAAATTGTCGGTTTAAACCGTGTTTTGGTCTCTATTATAGGTAAATCAAGAGTTTAAGGGCAAAGGAGTAATAAGAGCTTAATTAAACCCTTTTTAGGGTAATTAATCCTGAATTTCGTGGAGGCTAAGCAAGGGATCATCTAGAAGATACGATGAACCTAGACTCTTACGCACGTCAGACGAATATTCAGGCGAAATTACCAGAAACGGGATATACCAGGAAGCTGCTAGAACCAACGGGGACATCTTGACAAAAACCAGGGACCTAGGTCCCTAGATTGTCGCGTTTCCGCGGCAATAGAGTGGAGCCACGCGTCGATTTTCGACGCGTGGCCCCGTCTCGTCTTCTGGAAGGCTCCTATGCCTATAAAAACCCCTGCAGAGGCCCTGAACGAGGGAGTTTTCGTTTTTAGGAGTAGGTTCTGATTTTCTCTATGTTTTAGGTTAGTGTAGGTAGGTGCTCTTCATTTCATTTATCTTATATTTTCTCTTCTTTTTAGATCTTGTAGTAGGGCTGAGAGATTTAGAGAGAGGAGATAGAGAGGGATTGATGTAATAGATGGTGACAGTCTATGTAAAGGTGCCTCCTTTCTTCTCTAATGTAATCTCCTTCATCTTCTACATGATGCTTTGCTAACTTTTCTTCTCATGGCAATCTAACTACCAACCACTAACCATCTAACCACTTACTTGATAATCCACATGAATCGGGTAGCCTCTATAAGGCCTTGCTCTTGCAAGAGCCATTGATGGCTCATGATGATGGCTTCTAACATCTAACTTGCTAACTTGCTAACCAAGCTAACTCTCTTTTATTTCATGCTTTCTTTTAATGGTCTGATGATTTAATGTTTGTATTAGCTTGATCTTGATGCAAGTTTGAATGTAAAGAACCATCTCATTTGCCATGCTCTGTATCGTCTCTTGAAGTCAAGGATTAGTGATGGCCGAGAATCAAATGTGAGGCAACTATCACTAAGAGGTTAGCATGGTTAGTGGATCAATTAGTAGTTAGTAGCCATGAGTTTTCTTTTATCTTGCTTTAGAAACTATTTTTCAAAGTATCTTTTCATTGTTGTTTTCACCGCTTCTTTGTTTGTCTTTGTTTCATTTTCTTTACCACAAGCTTCATCTCCTTTCCTAGTTGTTTTCCAAACCACTTCTATTTTGTTTTTACATCAACGTTTTCATCGCCTTCTCCACAACTACCACATTCTGGATTTCCTTTTCTTTCTAATTCTTTTAACAAAGAAGTACTGTTAACAAACAACGTGAATAAAAACTGTCAATGCTTCTATCGCCTCCCTTCCCTGTGGATTCGACCCGTTGAGCCAATGCTATAACGGAAGTATCGAGGGTACATTAGCACATATACGAGCTTTTACATTGATTTCATAATACACATTTTGAGTGCTAGTTCCACCTCGATCAATAGCATGAAACAAGATAACGGGAAACGAGAAACAAATAGATGTGGGATTCCACACATCGCATATCATCAGCTCTCGTATCCAGTAACAGAAATATCAGCATCAGTAACGGGAACAATCATATAACAGGAATACAGAAATATACATGCAACAATAAGATATGCAATATGAACGGTGATCCATATGACAAGAATATAGAAACAATATATGCATGTGTAACAGTGATGTGTAAACGTGATATAACTGTGTACCGAGCATCCAAGTAACGATGATAACAATGTAGGAATTGACGGTATTCTGTGAATTGGTGTATTCGTGTACCAGTGGGACATGAATAAGAAATAATAGTGTACAGAGTAACCGTGTAACAGTATCCAGTGTAGTAATATATCCACATGTAACATAATAACAGGACCTGAGCTCTGTTGATAGCATATAACAAGATAACAGGAAAAGGTGAACAAGAGATGTGGGATATCAATATTAGTAACGGGAAACAATCATGTAGCGGGAATACATAGACAACCAATGCATGTAGATAGATGAATCTATATAACAGTAGTATAAGAACATGAAGTAAATGTGTCTAGCATATCCATGTAGCGGCTTCCGGTGTAATAGCATATCAATGTATCAGTGGTTTACAAACATGCAGTAAGAGTGGCGTGAAGCTCTGTAGCTGTCATAGTGAGAGATGGACAGGGAACAACATGAAAAAATAGTATCTAATGTAAGTGTTTAGAATGTCCATGGGACGGTGATACTGGCACGTGAAATGACAGTGTCGAGTATCCATGTATCACTGGTCATGAACATGAAATGATAGTGACTTGTGCAGTGTATCAGATATTGACAAGTAGGGGATTACAGCTTCCTTCTTTGAAACACACAAACAGATGATTCCTAGTGAGGTGAGCCCTTAGCAATGGAATTGAATTGGCAATTACTCAATTGGAGATAAGCCTCTCAGGGGGAGTTGCCCAATTGAGGACGAGCCTTAAGGAGTCCGAAGGCGCATGTTTGTGTTATTGTTTTCGAGTGGGGGCTTCCCTCCTCAGAATGCACAAACAGAGGACTCCGAGTGAGGGGAGCCCTCCGCTACGGAGTGGGATTGGTAGTTGCTCAAATTGGGATGAACCACCGGGGGGCAGTTGCCTAATTGAGGATGAGCCTTGTAGTTCCCCAGTTGGGGATAAACTTTTCGGACGGTGGTTGCGCAACGGTGATAAGCCTAAGGGATGGCGATTGCCTGACTGAGGATGAGCCTTTTGGATGACAATTGCCTAATTGGGGATGAACCTTTTGGGCGGTAGCTATCCAATTGGGGATGAGCCTGATTGAGCCTGGAGGTGGATGCTTGCATTAGCATTCTCGAGTGGGAGCTTCCCTTCTCGGAACACAAATAGAGGATTCCAAAAAGAGAAGTTCATAAGCTGGTAGAATGAGGGTCGACGAGTAAGTTCAATGGATCCTATAAAGGATGTAGGGAAGTGATTAAGAATCAGAATGTAAATGACTTTAATAAAATACATGAAATTTGAATGATAAACAGAGAGTATTATCTGCTGGAGAAACTTCCTTATTCTTTTTTGTAGAATTGGATTTAGTCAACCACTCTGTAATGAGTGACCATGTGTTGATTTCGAGTCAGAGAGGGAGCTTTCTGCCGTCCTTCTGTCTCGAATACAGTTCTGAGTGTAAAGACATATTCTCGAAGATAACCTTATTGGACATGATCTTCGAGATACATACAAAGGGACAACATTGGGCAGTCTGATGCCCCTTGCAATCATGAAAAGAGCAGTAATCCTTTGCCCTGGGATGGGCATGATCGTGTTACTTTGGCTCCGGATGTTTCACCAAAGGTTGATCCTGATGGCTTTGAAGACACCTGAATAGTGAGCTTCAATGGGATGAAGCTATCATCCACTGGGTAAGCTCAGAGTGAACTCTGCTGGGAGTTTGATAATGGCTGCTTCTTGAAAGCACCTCGTTCGCGACTCTGGTTGTTGACAAAGGGGCCTCCATGATGCGGCTTTGATTTTTCTCCATCGCTGTCGCGGTTGAGAGATTGGTTGGTAGAGCTTTTCATCACCTCCTCCAATTGGATATATGGTTGGGCTCAGTATAAGACCTCCCTCCAATAGGTGACACTGTACTTCACTAGATATTTGTACAATGAGTGGGTGACCAGCAGCCTGCTGATGAATACGAGAGTAGAGACAACTTCACTATAATTATATACTTTAGTCAGCTGACTCTGAAAGTGGCCAATGTACGTCTTGAGACTATCAGAGTGTCTTATCTTGATAGAGAAGAGGTGGTGGTTATTCTGCTTGAACTCCTGGCGGGAGGAATACTACGAGAGGAACAACTTGGTAAGATCCTCAAAGTTTTGGATCGACCGTGGTGGAAGAGTGTAAAACTAATCAGAGGCTACTCCCTTCAAACTGGAGGGGAAGATCCAGCACAAAATTGGCTTATTCTAAACGTAGATCACCATCTTGTCCTAATACTGACGGAGATGTTGAATTGGATCGCTTAGTCTAGAGTAGCAATCAAAGGTCAGAGTCGTGATTTTTTAGAAAATTCACACTCAATTATACTCTCGAAGAAGGGAGAGTTGAAAGCATTGATGGTGAAGGCTATGAGTTTGCCGTAATGCGGCACCTTTGCCTACTCGACTCGCTTCTGCATAAACTTGTTGAGATCCTAGACGCAAACAATCTCCTCAGTTTTTCTCTGAGCATGATCGTGCTGATCTCCTGTAACACCCTATTCCCAAAATACGTACTTAGATTGTGTTCTGATTTTTCGATCATATTTTGATTTCCCCATATTTATTTTTATTTTTTATTATTCATATTATCATTTGGTATCAGATTCGGATTCCTGAATTCAGAGTCAGCCCGAGGCTAAACCCAAGACCCGATCCCAGTGTACTGCTTAATTTGACCTCTCTAGTAGTCAGATTTGACCGATTTCTATTACAAATATTGTTTTTCAATATTTTAGATCTTTTATGATTTTCTGAAATTTTTCTGAATTATTTTATAAAATCTTCAAAATTGGTATTGCCTATCGATTCTCAAATTTTTATTTTACAAATGAAGTTGAATTTTTGAAATTTAGTTTGCATTATTCCTTAAAATCATGTTTCCTATCTTAACACATTTTTGGGGATTTTTCTAAATTAGTTAAAAATTTGACCGAATTGGTGTTGACAGTTATCGCGGATCGGTTCTAGGATTTTTTTAATTTGAAACAAGATTGAATTTCTTGAATTCGACTTCACCAAGTTTCACAGTGTAATATTTTCTATTTTAGAGAATTTTTGAAAATTTTTCTAAAGTTGTCAAATTTTGGCCAAATAAAATAATAATTGTTTTTTCCCAAATTTGAAAGTTTTGCCCAGATATTTTCCTTCTCTTCTTTCTTTTCTTTTCCTTTTTCCTTATCCTCTCTTTTTTATCTTTTCATTTTCTTTTCTTTTTCTTTTTCCTATTCATCTCCTCCATAACTTCTTAAAAATATTCCATCCCACTTTTTCTCTCTCATTCCCTTCACGTAGATCTCCTTAGCCTGAATGCGGGTCTGTCCCCTGTCTTGGCCATACGTGAGGCTCAACCTCTTGATTAGTCTCTAATATTGCATAATTTTTATCACATTTGCACATTTATCTTACATAAAATTCTGCTAATAATGGTTTGCTTGTGTAATCCTACGTTCATGGTGTGCAATGAAGAAGAAGACTCTAAATCACCATTTAATGGGTAATTAAAGGCCTATCAAGTAGCCAATGACCTAAGGAGGACATTCTGTCAGTCTAGGGAGATCAAATCCAAAATCCAGGAGATCCAACTGACAGGGGACAGAAGAGACTGCACGCAGCAGGTGGCGCTGCGCGCGCCGCCTTGGTAGGGCCGCGAAAACACGGCCCTGGCAACATTTTCGTGGCCATAAGGGCGCCGCCGCACCCGTGCTTTAGGCTAGGGGTTGTCCCCTGGCCTCCTTTTCCCTGGTGCCTATAAATACCCCCTTGGGGTTCTACAGAGAAGATATCCAGAGAGTTTAGGATCTTTGTGTTAGTTTATTTTTGGAGTTGTAGTTGTTGTATTTTCTTCTTCTTCTAGTTTAGTTTAGCCATTAGAGTGAAAGAGTGTGTAAAAGTTGTATTTGAAGGTGACTAGCTTATACAAGTAATTACTTCTCTTTCTTCTTTCCATTTACTTAGTGTTTTCATTTGCTTCTATCTCTTTGTTTTAGTGTAACTCCTTTTCTCTTTACCTCTTCTCTCTTTTGTTTCTTTTACTACCATGTCTAACTAACTCTTTCATTGCATGGCTAACTAACTACTTACCCACTAATCTCTAACAACTTGATTGATAACCCAAATGAGTCAATTGTGTCAAACAAGCCTTGTGCAAATAAGAGCTATGATATCTTAAGACGAGGGTTCCAACTCTAACTTACAAGTATTAGCTCTCTTATATACTTTTTGATGATCTATGGATTATAAACTTTTCTTATCTTTGTAAGTAGAGATATTCCTATTAACTTTGCTTGCTTGATCCTAGGTCCAGGAGGGACCCACAACGCAGGCTTAACCCACTCATGCAAGAGGTAGTAAAAGCGAAAATTTGAAACTATTAGATAATGGGATCATTTATCCCATTTCTGATAGCCAATGAGTTAGCCCTGTTCATGCGGTCCTGAAGAAAGTTGGCTTTACGGTGGTTGAAAATGAGCAAAAAGAGTTGGTACAAACAAGACTGCCTACCAAGGTTCGTGTTTGTATTGACTATAGAAAGTTGAATGCGGCCACCCGTAAAGACCACTTCCCGCTACCCTTCATCGACCAAATGCTTGAACCCTTGGCTAGACATGAGTACTATTGCTTCCTAGATGGGTACTCGGGGCACAATCAAATCCCCATTGCTGCAGAAGACCAGAAAAAGACTACATTCACCTGCCCGTTCGGAACCTTCGCTTATCAGCACATGCCCTTTGGCTTATGTAACGCTCCCGCAACATTCCAACGGTGCATGCTCAGTTTGTTCTCTGACATGGTGAAACGTTTTCTTGAGATTTTCATGGATGGCTTCTCCATCTATGGAGATTCATTTGAACAATGTCTTCATCATCTTGAGTTGGTTCTACAAAGATGCAAGGAAAAGAACCTAACTCTGAACTGGGAGAAATGTCACTTTATGGTGAGACAGGAAATTATCTTAGGCCATGAGATTTTAAGGAGAGGCATTGAAGTGGACAGGGCAAAACTAGAAGTGATTGCTAAGCTTCCACCACCCAAAAGCATCAAGGATATTAGATCCTTTCTCAGGCATGTCGGATTCTACCGACGATTCATTAAGGATTTTAGCAAGATCGCTAGGCCCTTAACCAACCTGCTCGCAAAGGACGTGCCCTTTGATTTTAACACTAAATGTTTCAAGTCATGGGAGAAACTTAAGCAAGAACTTATTTCTGCGCCTATTATTTCTGCTCCTGATTGGACACAACCGTTTGAAATCATGTGCGATGCCTCCGATTTTGCTATTGGCGTTGTTCTAGGACAACGCATTAACAATAGGCAGCACGTGATTACTACTCGAGTAGAACCTTGAATGACGCCCAACAAAATTATATAACGATCGAGAAGGAATTCTTGGTCGTTGTCTTTGCGTTAGAAAAGTTCCGGCCATACTTGTTAGGCTCGAAGACGGTGATTTTCATGGATCACTCAGCACTAAAATACCTCATGACCAAGAAGGAAGCTAAGGCCCGATTGATTCAGTGGATCCTTTTGCTTCAAGAATTTGACCTAAAAATTCGGGATAAATGGGGTATAGAAAATGTGGTTGCTGATCATCTATCACGAATTCCGAACGCACCTCTCATACAGGCTCCGATCAATGAGGATTTCCTAGACGAGCACATCCTGGCCATTTTCAAGGAACCCTGGTATGCGGATATAGTCAATTATCTGGCCACTGGACAATTACCCGTTGACTGGACATGGCAAGACCAGTGTCATTTCTTTGCCCAAGTAGAAAGTTAGCAATGCGTTTTTACCATCTAGAAAAATCACTTTTACAAACCACCAAATCATTCTAAAACAATTTTTGAAACCAACTTGTATTCGTTTTCAAAATTCTTTATTTGAAACAAAGAACATTCTCTTTTCTTGAACAAAGAAGCCGCATCAAGCTTTCATCGCTCTCCCTCCTTGTGGATACGACCCATATAGCCACTTCGCTACTATGGAAGAATCGCAAAAGCAGTCATCGACCCATACTCCTTTGCTTATATTTGTGCATGCTTTTTGCTGATCAATATCTCCTTATAGAATTGTATTTAAAAAAGCCTGTCATCTGCCAGTCGAGTTAGAACACCGAGCCCTCTGGGCTATTAAGCAACTCAATTTCGATCTGGCCAAAGCCGGTGAACTAAGGAGATTGCAGATCTCAGAGTTGGAGGAGATACGGAATGAGGCTTACGACACGGATTACAAAAAGCAGAACTAAAATTTTTCATGACCAGATCATCAACCGTAAAAACTTTGCCCCGGGAGACAAGGTTCTGCTATACAACTCGAGGCTCCACATTTTCGTGGGGAAGCTGAAAACTCGTTGGTCTGGACCATTCATTGTACGTACCGTTTTCCCACACGGTGTTATGGTTATTGTCGATCCAAAGAGTAATACGGAATTCAAAGTGAATGGGTAAAGACTAAAGCCATTTTTGACCACTGAGCCTGCACCCAGGCTGAAATTGTGCTGAGTCTTTTCGCTTCGTTATACACCTGACCATAGCCCATCCACACACCACCAAAAAAAAACTTTTAGGGGTTCCTTTTACTTATGTTTATATGCTCACCCCTTATATTGTCCATACTTATTTTGTGACTTTTCTTTTCTACCCTTATTTTTACTTAGCCTATTCGTACTTGGCCGGCCTAAGTCGATAGAGACGGAGACATTATTTCTTCCCCCTATTTTTTGCATTTGCATTTACATGACATTTATTGAGGACAATGCATTAGATAGGTATGGTGGGGTGCTAACACTTTTTCTTTTTCATTTTACTTTAAAAAAACAAAAAAAAGAATTTTCGTACTCTTTATAAAAATACCAAAAGGTTGTAGGAATTAAGGGAACCTTATTAAGGAATCTTTATTTTAGCCTAAATAAAAATGAAACATTGGTTTGACAAGAGTTGGGAGGAATAAGAAAAATAACTCATATCTTTTATTTAGCCTTAGTAGAATATACATAAACCACACACATGCTTGGGATTTAGAGACACGACTCTAAAAAAAATAGATAATTGTGCCTCAAGAAGCATGATTACTCACGTCAAAATATATATATATAATATATATAAGTAAATCTTTATTTCGTGGCCTACTTTACTTGCATATTTGACCCCAGGGATGTTTTTCCACCTGGTGCCCTAAAATCATCTGGTTTGGGAGTCATCGGTTTGATATATATTACATGAGTAAAGTAGAAAGCCTAATGAAACCAATATAGATAAACATTAATAAAATTAAATGATATTCAAAGTTGACTTGAGAAATCCCAAGCACATCACACTTATACATTATGCATATCTATCTAAAGCAAAATAGCAGAATAAGTTAGAAGTACAAGATCCTTTTAAAATTCAAATAAAAATCATAATCTCTTCTTTTATGATGGCTAAAGTATAGGAGAACTTATGAGGGTTAAACCTAATTCTTACATCATTCGGTCATTTTTACTTAGATAATTGAAAGTTCTTTTTCTTCAAAGAGGTTTGCTGACATCTAACATTTTTCTTCATTTGTTGGATTTTGTGGGTGCAATCCGCTGAAGACCCTCATGAGACAACACTCCTCCTCTAGGGGAAACCTAGAGGTTTAAAGGCTTGTTGCACATGCTCAGTGCAATCGCGTCACCTGCGAAAGTAGTGTAATAATTCTCTTATTTTTGTTTTGCTCGGGACGAGCAAAAAGATATGTGTGGGAGTGTGATTAGTCTCTAATACTGCATATTTTTTATCACATCTGCACACTTATCTTATATAAAATTCTACTAATAATAGTTTGCTTGTGCAATCCTAGGTTCATGGTGTGCAATGAAGAAGAATGCCCTAAATCACCATTTAATGGGTAATTAAAGGCCTACGAAGTAGCCATTGACCTTAGAAGGAGATTCCGTCAGTTCAGGGAGATCAAATCCAAAATTCAGAAGATCCAGCTGACAGGGGACAGAAGAGACTGCACGCAGCAAATGGCACTGCTCGCGCCGCCCTGGTAAGGCCATGAAGATGCGGCCCTCGCTGTGTTTCCACGACTATACGGGCGCGGCCGCGCTCGTGCTTTCGGCCAGGGGTTGTCCCCCTGGCCCCCTTTCCCCTGGTGCCTATAAATACCCCCTTGGGGTTCTACAGAGGAGATATCCAGAGAGTTAGGATCTTTGTGTTAGTTTGTTTTTGGAGTTGTAGTTGTTGTGTTTTCTTCTTCTTCTAGTTTAGTTTAGCCATTAGAGTAAAAAAAAGAGAGAGTAAAAGTTGTATTTGAAGGTGACAAGCTTATACAAGTAATTACTTCTCTTTCTTCTTTCCATTTACTTGGTGTTTTCATTTGCTTCTATCTCTTTGTTTTAGTGTAACTCCCTTTCTCTTTACCTCTTCTCTCTTGTTGTTTCTTTTACTACCATGTCTAACTAACTCTTTCATTCCATGGCTAACTAACTACTAACCCACTAATTTCTAACAACTTGATTGATAATCTAAATAAGTCAATAGTATCAAACAAGCCATGTGCAAACGAGAGTTATGACATCTTCAGACGAAGATTCCAACTCTAACTTACCTACAAGTATTAGCTCTCTTATATACTTTTTGATGATCTATAGATTATAAACTTTTTTTGTCTTTGTAGGTAGAGATATTCCTATTAACTTTGCCGATACCATTAGTGCACTTTTGTCGTCCCTTATTCTCGCCTTCAATTAGATTTTGATAAAGGAATGTCCAAGTTTTGCCTAGTAAGGCTAAGTTAAAGGAAGGACTTTCATTCAGTCTCCAACGTGAATAGTTTCTTTGCATAAAGGTTATGCTTGCCTATGATCCATCGTGAGGCTACATCTTCAAGAAGTTAGGGATTAGTGGGAGCACTTAGTAGAAAGTTAGCCATGCGCTTTTACCATCAAGAAAAAAAATTTTAGAAACCACCAAACCATTCTAAACAATTCTTGAAACCAACTTGTTTTCATTTTCAAATTCTTTATTTGAAACAAAAAAACTTTCTCTTTTCTTGAACAAAGAAGCTGCATCAAGCTTTTATCGCTCTCCGTCCTTGTGGATATGACCTATATAGCTACTTTGTTAGTACGGAAGAATCGCAAAAGCAGTAACATCGACCCACATTCCTTTACTTATTTTGTGCTTGTTTTTTGCCGAACACCTCTTTCTCCCTTTTAAATCTCTCTCAGATCTCTTTTTCTCTTAATTTAATTATCTTAGTCTCTATTTCTTTTAATTCTCTCACTTTCTTCCTTCCTCTGACCTCTCTCCCTCTCTCCCCTACCTCCGACCACCGGTGGCCACGATGTCTTCGACCTCTGACGACCAGTGTTGCCACCTCCCCACCGCCAGGCACCACCCCTTCTCCCTTCCCCATTTCCTCTTTCACCTTCCTCAAACTCCACCACTTCTTCCTCCTCTCAACCCAACCACCAAACACCATTAAAACCACCACCTTCTCCCAATTTCTTCGCCTGTAACCACTCACAATCACCTTTTATTTCGTTCTCCTACCTCCCTCTTCTCCAATTTCATCACCCATCAAATTCCCATCACCAATCTCCTTCCCCATCTCAAATCCACCACCACCTCCATCTTCTCTACTCAAACCCCACTACCACAACCCCAATTCAACCACTTAAGCCTCCACCATCACCACCCTCAAATTCCACATCCAATTTTACCACCACCCTCAAATTCCACCTCCTTTACCATCTTCTCCGGTCATCTCCACCAACCAAATCATCATCACCACCCCTATATCTCCTCCTCCCTCTCTCCCCCCGGGGGCTTGTCCAGCCACCCCAAGGGTCGGTGACGGCTAGCGCGCCACCAGGTGACCGACGACCACCTAGCGGTGGGCCAGCTAGGACACGGCCCCAGGTCGTCGCCTGTTGACCCTCTTTCTCTCTCTTGTTAATTCCCTACCTCTCCTTTACCTCTCTCTTGTTAATTCCCTCTCTCTTAATTCTTTCTCTCTCCTCTCTTAACTTTCTTTTTCTCTCTCCTTGACTCTCTCTCTCCCCTCTTTCTCTTTCTCTCTCTCACTATTAAGTACCTACGCACATGCCTGTGTGGTGTTTTCGGAGTTCTGGGATTTCGCGATATTTTTCGTAGATTCTTAGGCGAGTGTTCTCGCTTTATTGGGTACCCCGCTTCAACGAGTGTTTTATGTATTTCTAGGATTATATATTTGTATTCCATGGATTGTGTATTTGCATCGGTCTGATTTATTTGTATCATTGTGATGAATGCTTGTAATAGAGTAGATTAATACATGTACATGTATATTGCTTGTGATATTGATCTATTATTGTGTTTACCACTAACTCCATATGAGCATAGTTATGCCATGAGCACGGCGTCACGACGTGCGATAGTATAGCATTAATACCCTCGCTTCATCGTATGCGTTTAGCCCTTCATCGTGTGCGTTTAGCTATGCCACAAGCGGTAATCACGTCGAATGTGATGACGTCTATTGTTGTATTTTAGCTTCGCTCCAGCTCTGCTTAGCTCCAGTTGGATGTTCGCTTGCTTGCTTGCCTGCTTGATACTTTAATCAATTATTTTAATTCTAGTTATGAAGAGTTTGAAATTTTTCCTTAGACTGTTTTTCAAAAATTGTATTGTTCCCGGTATTCGTACTGATCTTATGTACCGGTACGGTTTCTCGTATCATGTTATACAATAGTTAATATTTGTTGTGCTAATTACTTGACATGCTATCACTTGACACCTGACATGTTATCACCTGACACCTGTATATTATTATCTGACATCTGATATGTTATCATTTGACTCATGATTATCACATTACGGGATGTAATAATTAATACCGTGTACTCCTATACTCCTGTTACTCTTGTACTATGCTCAGAGCTCATTCTTGTACGCTAATAATTATATCATAATCGGTAATAAAAAGGATAACTTACATCGAGTCGAGGGAAACTGATGGACTTTGATTCGTGATTTTATTTTTAATAGTATTATGTATGTTGTGCAACAAAAATTTTAGTTCTACCTACGGGCCTCCAGGTGTTCCACGGGTTATGCTGCCACCCTAATTATTATACTCCTTCACAGGGCATACAATAAGACCCTTTCCCCCACTTTGCCTCGCGGTAGGTTCTGTAACAGCAACAAAACATAATGGGTCATGGTCTCGGGTATGCACATGACCCATTGTAAATATAAATCGTTAGTTTTCTAATCAATTTCCAATAACCAACCTCTACTTAGTCATATATGGATAT
This sequence comes from Agave tequilana, assembly GCA_038442645.1. NCBI lineage: Eukaryota > Viridiplantae > Streptophyta > Magnoliopsida > Asparagales > Asparagaceae > Agave > Agave tequilana. Next base: position 29,938 of record JAVJIF010022244.1, read on the forward strand.
ATGTAGGTTGGAACGTATGCCAGAACACATACCAAGATATATGAGTCGGATGAGAAATAATAATAAAATACCAATTAATAATTATTCGTGTTGTTTTGCAATTCGGGTTATATGAATTCATATTACGGTAACATGAGGTATAAAGTATATATATGAGGATTTCCTTATTTGCTATATTCTTTCAACGTACTAGTCTCATGAAGTCGTAAACTGAGTTTGTACAACTAATTTTGCCTGTATTCGATTTTATCAGTTTTTATGTTGTTTCTTAGTTTAAAAGACAACTCTTGTGTGAGCTCAGGCTACGTTGACTTGAAGTTTAAGGTGTGTGTATATATATATATATATGAGGGTTTTTGTGTTTGGATTATTTCTTCGATATACTAATCTCACAGATCTATAATTTAGGCTTGCATACGCATTTACTTTACGGATGCCTTATTGCCTGCTCGTGTGTGTCTGTGCTCTGACACGATTTTCGATACATGCTCTTCGTCTCAGGTTTATCGATACACGTGTGCTTGTCTATGCACGCCATTTGGCACTCAGCTTACTTGGGCAGCTTTCTGACTCTCCTAGAACTGCATGTTCAGATCCTGAAGCTTGAATCGTGGTGGACTTTCTGTTGATCAAAGTTGCGCAACGAATGCGTAGTGGATCAGCGGTAGACCGTCCGGGGTCTTTTTCTTGCAGCCTCCTGCTTGGTCTCGAGTTTTCTTTTTATAACTTGTGGGCATCCTTTGTACTATTCATACTTGTATATCTTCTTATAATTCTCACTTTTGCGCCTAACAGTGATGTAATATGCTTGTAATATTATATCACATCATATGATAACTTTGTAATTGTACTCTTATGTTGGAATGTATAATGCTCCACATACTTTCGTACTTTGATTCTCGCCTGTACTGATGCTTTGGGTATATTTTCACCCTGCGTATATACGTCATAGTAACGTCTCCGTACCCACGGGATCGGGGCGTTACAGGATGGTATTAGAGTCCAGGCTTTCACATCCTCAGTACAACTAGTCGGCAAATTAATGGAATGAAATTTGCAACTAGAACGCTTAAACCATGGTTATATAATCCAACTATAAAATACAAAGTTATCTATTCCCCCTTGATCTTCCTTCCTTTGATTCCCGAATCCCTCCCATCTTTTCACTTTTTAGTTCATGTCGTCTTTATGCCAACTTAAGATGTGGGTAAACAGGAGATGTAACAGCATGTAAGATATTGTTCACTCTCACCCTGTTCTGGTATTTTTTTAATTCCGGTACATCGCATTGTTTTATATCAGATAGTTTTATCGCTTTGCATTCTACTCTTATATGTATAGATGTTCCATGGGGATTAGTACAGAAAGTAGGATAGTCATCACCAATATAATGAGATAGACTTTATCCTATACAAGGAACATTAGTATGAAATGAATTTTCAGATTTAAGATTTCTGCCAGATAGAAGTATGGTATTTTCTATTTATATTTCTCTAGAAACGATCATGATCTCTTCTATCAACTTCATGGCGCTCGAGTATTCTGAGAATTGATCTGCAGTCAGGTTATTTTCCAGAAGACAGTATTCAAGACTCACTACGTTTATTATAAATTCTTGATTATGCTTTTTAGAGTAATCAACGAACAGTATTCAGCACTCATTATTATTGATTTTTCTTTATTTATGATCAGTTTTATTAAGTTTTCTTTATCTAAGATATTTTGTTCTGCTTCTAGAATGATAGAAAGCAAGCAGAACATATATAATCTTATCACAGACTCTTCAATGGGAGCAGCTTCACGTCCAGCAGAGTAAGTATAAGTTCTGAATAAATAATATCATATTCTTAGGTCTTGTCTTTTAAAAAGAAGTAATCTCAGTCGATTCTAGCAGAATTTAGGCAATAAAAGTTTGGCCAATTCCAAAGTCAGCTCATTTCATATTATTCAAAGTGGATCAATTTACTGAAGTTATGGCAGCATTCTCTTATTAATAGATATCAGATCAGTATTAATATGGCATCGTTTGAAGCTTTATTCGTAGGACGTACAGAAGATGTCTAGGTCTTAAGTTTATCATTCAGTAATTTGTGAAGCGTTACCCTCAATTATTCATATCTTAATTGGTATAATCCTCGTACCTATCTTTTCTGTGTTCATCTTCCCCTTATCAAAATTTCGAGGATGAAATTTTTGTAAGGTGGATAGATTGGAACACCCTATTCCCGAAATACGTACTTAGATACGTTTTCTGATTTTTTTGATCATATTTTTTTATTTTCCCATACTTATTTTATTTTGTGATTATTTAGATTCGAGTTCCTAGACTCAAAGTCATCCAGAGTCTGAACTCAGAACCTGATCCTAGTGTACTGATTGATTTGACCTGTTTAGTAGTCAGATTTGACTGATTTCAATTTCAAATATTATTTTTTAATATTTTAAAATTTTCACGGTTTTTTGGATTTTTTTTGAATTATTTTACAAAATCTTCAAAATCGGTATTGATTGGTGTCGCCAATCGATTCTCGGATTTTTAATTTACAAATGAAGTAGAATTTCTGAAATTTGCTTTCATATTGTTCCTCAATATCAAGTTTTCTATCTTAACACATTTTTGGGGATTTTTTCTGAATTAGTCAAAATTCGACAGAATTTTGGTATCACCGGTCGATTCTATGATTTTTACTTTGAAAATGGGATTAAATTTCATGAATCTGACTTCATCATGTTCCTCAGTGTAATATTTTCTATTTAAAATTTTTTTGGGAATTTTTTTGAAATTGTCAAATTTTGGCCAAATAAAATAATATTTGTGTTTTCCCAAATTTGAAAGTTTTACCTGGATATTTTTCTTCTCTTCTTTCTTTTTTTTCCTTTCCCTTTTTCCTCTCCTTTTATTTCTCTTTTTCATTTCATTTTCCTTTTTCCCCTATTTTTCTCCTCCACAACTTCCCCCAAAATATCTCATCCCACTTCTTCTCTCTCCTCCCATTCACGTGGATCTCCCCAACTTGAACACGGGCCTGTTCCCTCTTCTGGCCGAACGCGAGGCTCACCCCCTCTCTCCTCCCCCTTAAATCTCTCTCAAATCTTTTATTCCCTTTCTCTAATTATCTCACTTTCTTTTTCTATTAATCTCTCACTTTCTTCCGTCCTCCAACCTCTCTGCCTCCCCTGCCCTACCTCCGACCACTCGTGGCCACGGTGTCTATAACCTTTGAAGGCCAGTGGGCCACCTCCTCTGTGACCAGGCACCACGCCACTTCTTCCTTCTCCATCTCTTCTTTCACCTTCCTCAAACTCCACTTCTTATTCCTCCTCTCAACCCAACCACCAAACACCATTAAAACCACCACTCCTCCCAATTTCTCCACCAATCACCATTTACAATCACCTCCTATATCCTCCTCCTACCACCATCTTCTCCAATTTCATCACCCATCAAAGTTTTATCACCAATCTCCTCCTCCAACTCAAATCCACCATCACCTCCATCTTCTCTACTCAAATCCCACCACCACCACCCCAATTCCACCACCTCAAGCCTCCACCATCACCCTCAAATTCCACCTCCAATTTTACCACCACCCTCAAATTCCACCTCGTTCACCATCTTCTCTAACCATCTCTACTAACCAAATCATCATCACCTCCCCCACATCTCCTCATCCCTGTCTCCCCCAAGGCTTGGCTGGCCGTGACCAGCGCGCCACCAGGTGATCGGCGGCCACCTGGCCATGGGCCAGCCAGGCCATGGCCTGGGGCCATGGCCTGTTGATCCTCTCTCTTGTTAATTCTCCCTCTCTCTCCCCTTTAACTCTCTCTTGTTAATTCCCCCGGGCCGTGGCCTATTGACCCTCTCTCTTGTTAATTCCCCCTCTCTCCCCTTTAACTCTCTCTTGTTAATTCCCCCACTTTTAATTTTTTTGTCTCTCTCTCCTTTTTCTTTCTCTCACCTTGATTCTATCCTCTCTCTCTCTCTCTTACTATAAGGTACCCATGCACGTGCCCGGGTGGTGTTTCTGGAGTTTGGGGACTTTGTGGCATTTTCTGTTGATTCTTAGATGAGTATTCTTGCTTTATTGGGTACCCGCTTCGAGGGTGCTTTATGTATTTATGGGAATATGTATTTGTATTCCATGGACTGCATATTTGTATTCTAGGGACTGTGTATTTGTATCGGTCTGATGTATTTGTATCAATGTGATGAATATTTGTAATAATGTAGCTTAATACATGTACATGTATACTGCTTGTGATACTGCTCTATTATTGTGTTTGGCCGACCCTTCGTGGTCGCCCTTAGCCTTCGGGATCTCCTTAGTCTCCAGGATTTATTTAGTTTTCGGACTTAAACCTTCTGGATTTCACATGCTCTACCTGGTAGGTGAGCCTAGCGCTCAGCGCTTTGCCACTAACGCTTTTCGAGCGTAGTTATGCCGTGAGCACGGCTTCACCACGTGTGGTAGCATAGCATTCATACGCTCACTTCACTGTGTGGGTTTAGCCGCGCCACGAACGATAATCACGTCGAGCGTGATGGCATCTAGTACTGTACGTTAGCTTTGCTTCAGATCTGCTTACCTTCACTTGGATGTTCGCTTGCTTGCTTACCTGTTTGCCTGCTTGATAGTTTAATCAATTATTTTAATTCTGGTTGTGAAGAGTTTGAAATTTTTACTTAGACTATTTTTCAAAGACTGCATTGTTTTTAGTATTCGTACTGAACATCTGTATCGGTACCGTTTTCCCGTATCGTGTTATACGACAGTTAATATTTGCTGTCCTAATCAATTGACGACATGCTATCACTAAACATTCTATCACCTAACACCTAACATTTTATCGCCAGACACTTGTATGTTATTATCTGACATCTGATATGTTATCACTTGACTCATGATTATGACATTACGGGAATGTAACAATTGACAACATGTACTCCTATACTCCTGTTACTTTTGTACCATGCTCCTGCTCATTCTCGTACACTGATAATTATATAATAATCGGTAATAAAAAGAACAACGTACATCGGGTCGGGGGAAACTGATTGACTTCGATTCATGATTTTGTTTACAATGATATTAGGTATGTTGTGTAACTAAAATTTTGGTTCTACCTGTCGGCCTCCAGGTGTTCCACAGGGCGTGCTGCCACCCTGATTATTATACATCTCCCCAAGACATACATAAGACCCTTCCCCCACTTCGCCTCACGGTAGGTTTCATAACAAGAATGGAACATAATGGGTCGTGATCTCAGGTATGCATGGGACCCATTGTAAACATAATTCGTTAGTTTCCTCATCAGTTTTCAATAACCAATCTCGACTTACTTATATATGGATGTGTGCACATATCCCGATATATGGGTCAGACGAGTAATAATAAAAATACTAATTAATAATTTATCATGTTATTTTGCAATTCGGGTTGTATGAACTTAAATATTGATTTTTGGGTTATCGGTTTTGAATCCTTTTAGAGATCGACCCATCTCAACAGTAAATTGACCCAATAAGAGCAATCCATACGTGTTAAACATCTGATTTGATTTTCGGGTGATATCTCGATCGTCCGGAGTCCGATTAACATGATTTTCAAGCCATTGCCACCATGGAGGTGAAAGCTACGTGTCCGTGACATTTGTGGTAAGTGATTTTTTAACCATTTTACAGTAAATCATGTCTTGAACAAATTTTATTATGTTATAGATTTTGTAGATTGATTCATTGATTGTCTAAGTAAATTGTTGTAGATATTCATTTGAATTAATGCGTGGTGATTGCTAGACTTGTTACCAGATTTATGAAACTCTTGTAAATGTTGATTCAAAAAAATTTGGACATGATTGTGAAGAGTTTGAAATAGATAATTAGACGTGATTACCATATTAATAATCAGGTTAATGTTATCAAATTACTGGGATCATCTTGTTATATTGGAAATTGTTCGCGTTATCGTTATCTTGTATTCCTAGGATAAATATTGTCATCATCTACACCCAGAAATTCATTTAACAATAACCCTAGATAATTGACACCAAGTGTTGGGAAAATTGAAGAGAGACAACGTCTGTATTTTGGGTGAATTTTGTTTATGGATTGTAAAATCGTAAAAGATATTGGATTCCACCACAGGGAATCGGGGATGTGCTGGCATCCTCATCTCGTTATCCTGTACTATTGGTATCTAGCGGTATCGTCCTGGTCCAGCACCAGGATACATTGTGGGTTTCGGGTATGAATGGAACCCATCCAAAATATAGATAATGTCTTTATCTCAGTTTCAAATAACATCACATTAAATAACCCAATAATGATGATACAACGAGTGTGTGTTATTTGGTCACTCTCTTTTTCCGTTATGGTATATGCCTGCCACGTTCGAATAAGTTCTATTAGAGTGCAAGCTCTAGTATGGACTGCCAGTGGTATGAGACACTGAAGAGAATGATTAAAATATTATGCGATACTGATAATTATTATTGTATAATCTTAAAATGCAGCGTGTTAATGTACTTGTGCCATATAACTTGTCTTTTTAATTCTAGACATGATATGATAACTCTCGATACTGTATATTATGACATTGATGATATATTGATTGCTCACATGAATTCTACTGCTTAGTCATGTGCCATACGAATCATAAAATTATGATACAACAATAATGTACTGCTTATTATTATAATCATATTATACTACTGTTTCTTCATTTTACTATTCACTAGATCACATATAGATGACAGTTTGCATGCTCAGATTCAGATTCAGAGATTTTGCAGGAGTATAAGTACGTTGAACGTGCCGTGGAGTTTGATAGTTATTCTCTTTTCTCTTCTGGCAAGTGAATATCTTATTTTCTTGGTCATGTTTTATGTTCATGTAATTAGTCATGACTCTGTAAATATTTCGGTACTTATGAATAAAACTGGATTTCATGTATAAATTGTGTTTATTCCTTGTACTGAGGCTTAGCGCGTATATGTGGGGTATTTTCCTTACATATATGTCTCGTCGACCCTTATCGCGTCCCCGCTATAGTGTATTTTGAAAAGCTTGAAGTGACAAGGTTTTATTGGTATCAGAGCCTAAGTTTACACTAAATGTGGGTAACCGACCAGGTCAATAATTCTTACCAACGGTACAACTAGTTATCAAATTAGAACTAATCTGAATCTGAATTTGGGGAATTCTAACTATGAGTACAAGAATATCACATTCCTTTGAAAATTCATTCTTGGACTCCTAAGATTGCTTGATTTCATTTGTTATCCAAAGTGTTTTGATTCCTTCTCGCTTTCTCTGCCTTCTTTTGATTCCAATCCTTTATCTTTCGTTCACGACACTAGTCACCCAATCCAGAATTCAAATATAGATATCAAAGTGGCACACCGAAAACGTAGTAGGTCCATAACTCACAAGTTTCAGAATCATTAAAATATTTTTCCTCCCACCTGAATTGAAATTTTTAGGACGACTTTTTTTTTTGTAAGGTGGGTAGAAGTGTAACCATTGCTTTTAGATGTATGTTTCTCAGTATTAGTACTCGATACAGTGACAATACTTGATTTGACTTTAATAATAGTCAACCTGGGCCCATTTAACCTCCATATATTAATTCCCAATATTTTGTATTTTTCTAAATTTTCTAGATTTTTTACATTATTTTGAAACATCTCCATAATTCGATGTCGACCGGTATCGTGGATCGACTCTAGGATTTTTAAAATGGGGGATGAATTTCATGAATTTGCTTTCATAGCGTTGTTTAGGGCGATATTTTTTATTTTGAGAATTTTGAGGATTTTTCTGAATTAATCAAAATTTAACAAAATAAAATAATAATATAAAAAATCATTTTTTTTCTTTTTCTTTTTCTCTCTTTCCCTTCTCCACTCTTCTACATATTTCTCTCCACCGCCTCTTTTTCTCTCTCCCAATAAAAATCTCTCTGGCTCTCTCTATCTCTCTTCTACTCTTATATCTCTCTTCAACTTGTAGGTCACCTAGAGGGGGGTGAATAGGTGACAGGCTAATTTAATGCAAAACAATGCTTTATTAAAACTAATTATGCAACCTAAAAACTATTAGGCTAACACACCAAGTATAACCAAAGAGTGAAGCCAAATTTCTGATGAACGGCTCTAAACTATCTCCTCAAGATTCTCTAGATTAAGAGTTGAGGTGCCGCTATGGCTCTCTTAGTTAAATACTAGTGTGAGCAAACAATCCCAAGCAAATATATATATGAAGCACAAGGGAATATCAAGTATGTAAAAGATATAAACAATAATAGCATGCAAGATATAAAACACAAGTGAGAGAGAGATAAGCAATCACAAATATGGGAGATTTGTTTCAAGGTTCGAGCACACTGGCTCTACGTCCCTGCCTTCACAATATGAAGGATTTCCACCACTCGGTGTCGTAACACCTACAACGAGCTCCCTCAAGAACTCTTGGACCCGTAAGTCCCTCACTTGTTCTTGCAAGAACAACACAAATAAGCACACTAGCTTGCCGAGGCCGCACTTCTACAATGAGCTCCCTCAAGAACTCCTCACAACACGAACCCGCAAGTTCGCCTCCTCAAATGCAAAGATGAAAGTGTTTTGAGAGTGTTTTTGGTGATCTCTACGTTTTGATCACCAAAATACTCTCACAACAAATGATCCCTAAAGGATAAATATAGCAATGGAAAGCTCAAGTTTGTGTGAGAAAACAAGATAGATTTGCGGAGAAAAAACTTAAGAATTCTCATTTAAAATCACAAGATAAACACTCTTTAAAAACTCTCCTTTTGATATGGAAGTTTTAGCCAAAAAACATGTGGAGAAAAACTCTAAGGAACGCAAAAAAACTGGCTTAAAACCCCTCTTAAAATCTTGCTCAAAACTGGTCAAGAGAACCCCAATTTATAGGGTTCAGAAACTAGCCGTTGGGCTCAGTTTTCTAGCCAAATTGACCTATCGGTCGACCGGCCGGTCGACCGGCCACCGGTCATTTTTTTAGAGAGTTGTGGCTGCCGGTCGACCACCCGGTCGACCAACCCTGATCTTGACCTATTGGTCGATCACTCAGTTGACCTAGGCAAGAATCGAGAGCATTGCTCTCTAATTGGTCGACCACTTGGTCGACCGTGGCTAGATCCAGAAAGCAAGCTATATTGGATCGGTCGACCAGACGATCAACCGGCCCTCAAGCATGGCTCTGTGCACGTTCTGTGCACGCCAATCGACCTCTCGGTCGACCGATCTCTGGTTCGATTGACCGGTTGGTCGACCACCAGAAACCGAAGGTTGGGGATTAAGGGATATGAAACTTGGACTTTTGAACCTAAAAATTTATTTAAAATACATAAAAATTCACAAAAATAAGTTCATTGAAATACTCTGAAGTACAAATATGTGTTATCAAAAATCAACACATATTACAAATATGTTGAACTTTTTTTGAGATATAGAATTTTAGCCTTACAACAAAAGCCATATTTTTCAAAATCAACTTTGAAATAAACAGATTTTTTCAAAACTTGTTCAACTACAAAAACAAGATATTTAAACACTCTTGAAGCATAGTGTGTATGGATATGATCCAATACACATAATAGATGAAATAGCTATGTTTTTGACATTAAGCTCAAAAATAAGTTTTAACTTTAACAAAACTTAAAACCATGAATTAGAAACATCAAATAAGTTTTCCTAAAGATTTGAACTATCAATGTATATGGATGAAATCCAAAACACATATAAAACATGTAAACTTGTTTCTAATGAAATCTATTCATAAAACTCAAAAGATATGTTCTTGAAGCTCAAAACCAAAATGGTTAAAACTAAAACCAAAATATTTTCTAAAACTATTTCTTATGAAAACACTATATAAATTTTGTGTGTGTATATGAGCTTGAGCAATCCACAACTAATCTATCTTTTATATTTTATCTAAAAACAAAATCTTAACACTTACAAACACGACTCAAGTCTTGAAAATCTTCTTTTAAAAATCTTCTTCTCCATCTTGACTTGGTTCAAACGTTGATCCATGAGCGAGACTCCTCTTTGAGTAGTTGATGTGATCTCCATCTTGACTTGGTCCAAACCTTGATCCATGAGCTAGACTCCTCTTTGAGTACTTGATACGATCTTGAAGCGCGAGCTCTTGAATCAACACGTGCTAACTTCAAAACTTGATTTTGAATCTTTTGTTGAAGCTAAACACTGATTAAGATCTTGATAGAAAATTTGAACCTTATTAAGCACAAGATCATTAGTACTAAAATTATATGAGTTAATCATCATCAAAACTTGAGTGATGGGCCTTTTGGCAAACACAACTCTCCCTCACTCTCTCTCCAACTCTCTTTCATCACTCTCTCTACGCTTGCCCACCTGGCCGTTGCTGTCGGCCAGGCCCAACCGCCAACAACCCCTCCTCTCTCTTTCCCTCTTATTTTCTCTCTCCTCCTCTCTTTCTATCTTTCTTTCTTTCTTCTTTTTCTCTTCCTCCTCTTCTCCTTCTCCTCCTCTATGACTGCCGTCCGACCCACGCCGCCAGCCCTGTCCGGCCGCTATGCCCCCAGCCCCGTCTGACAGCCATAGTTTCTCCTCCTCTTATTCTCCCTCTTTCTCATTCTCCTTCTCTTTCTCTTCTCTCTCTTTCTCCTTCCCTTTCATTTCTCTCTCCATCGCACGCCACCAGCGCCGCCCCATGTCACCGCCGCCGCACCCCCCACTGTACAGCCACCGTACAGCCACGTAGGCCACCCTCTTTCTTCCCTCCTCATTCTCTATCTTCCTTTTCTTCTTTCTTCTTGTTGGGTCCACACCCAAACCCAAGCCCATTAACCATACCCATTAAACCAGCTTAAATATTGATTTTTGGTTTATCGGGTTTGAACCTTTTTAGAGACCCGACCTATCTTAATAGTAAATCACCAAATAAGAGCAATCGAGACCCATTAAGCATCTGATTTAATTTTTGGGCGATATCTCGGTCGTCTGGAGTCCGATTCGTATGATTTTTGCAACCATGGAGACCAGAGCTACGTGTCCTTGACACTTGTTGTGAGTGATTAGTTAACCATTTTACAATAAATCATGTTTTAAACAAATTGCATTATGTTATAGATTTTGTAGATTGGTTCATCAATTGTCTAAGTAAATTGTTATAGATATTCTGTAACGCCCCGATCCCAATAATACGGGGACGTCACTGCGACGTATATACGTAGGTTAGATGGTGCCCCCACGTACATACGTTAAGCATAAGTACAACAAGTATCAGAGTATAACACGCAGCGTGATATAATCATATGCCAACACACAACATAGAAGTACAGAGTTATACGAGTTATGATATACAAAATCACTTCACAAGTGTCCATTATCACAACCCAAGTCCAAAAAGATACAAGATACGACCAAAATACAAAAAAATGCTCACGTATGGATGAAGATCCGTGAACCAAAAGGAAGTGCCGGGCACGATAGGTCTAGAGCTGGTCAGCCTGCTCTCCTAGATAAGCCAAGTCCTCAGTGGAAGGCTCCACTTCGATCCAAGCCTCCGAATCTGAATATGCAAATCCAAAGGGTCAAGACATAATACAATAAAAAAGGTAGTCAAGTGACATAGGGATCATGAATATAGAGATAAGAAGTAGTACAAGCAACAATGCATGACAAAAGATGTAAACTAAATAAGATAAAGACACATGCAATGAATCTACAATTAATGTCTTATTATTATTACTTGTCTTACTGTGATATCTAGCTATGTGACCCAGCGTCCCAGAGCACATAGATCCATATCCTAGTGAAACAAGGTTGTTATTGGAAACAGCGGTTGTATCGACGAACTAGGTTTACAGTGGGTCCCGTGCATGCCCGGGACCACGGCCACAGGGTGTTCCGGGGCTTGTAGCCGGAACCAGCCGCGAGGCCTAATGGTGAAACCGGAATAGTGAAACAGGAATAGTGAAACCGGAATAGAGAGCAAGCACTCCCCTCGGTCCCCTGGAGTACCACAGGTCAGACCGGAAATATAGTGCACATCCTAATACCACTGTAAACACGACCACATACCGATATCCGCATATTTCCCCGAACCCAATGTAAGTTGGTGCATTTTACACAATGTCGGATATATCATGCTTGGTTTTGGAGATAGCATGAAGAAGTAGTGATAATCCATTTTTGACAAGTTATGGAATGCAAATATGTAACAACGAGTCATGGATTGATATTATATAACAAGAAGCCTTGAAGCATGAATTAAACAAGTTCCACCAGGCAACAAGTCATGAAGCATGAATAAAGCAAGATCCATCAGTTTAACCAGGCATGTAGTACAAGTATGGAGCGGGAACAAGTCTAAAACAATAAACATATACATCAGGATTAAATCAGAAATCAAAACGGAAAAGAACCAGAAATCAGTCCCAGAATTTGCCTAACGGTCGCCTTCCAGTCGACTGTCGGTCGACTGGTGGGATAACTATCGGTCGGGTCCCGGTCGACTGTTAGTCGACCGGGCAAAGTGCGAGAGTCACAGGTTTGGGCCGGTCGACTGCCAGTCGACTGGTCCCCTTATTTTTCTAAGCCGGTTGAGCAGCGGTCGACGGCCAGTCGACCGCCAGCTCAAAGTCGTGCACACTTGTGCACATCGGTCGACTGCCCCCTTGGGCCAGTCGACCGGAGCTCTGAATTCTGCTGCTGTTGGAGCAGAAAATCTGATTCCTCACAGGGCTCGATTCTAACAGTCCAAGTTAGGATTTTTGGCATTAGGTAACCTGAACTATCACTACCAGTACACTAGAACAGGAAATATCTCTAGTGATTAATATGAGCACAAGGTTGTGTTGGATTTAAGTGCTAAAGACTTAAAAATTGGATTTTTACCATACACATAGACATGGATCTTTACCCTAAGCTTAAGGAGTGGTTAATTTAGGTCTTGGTGAGTAAGAACTCACCTGGAAGTTCAGATCTGAAGCTTGGTCTAGGGTTGGAGGTGTTGGCTTCAATCCAAAGCTTGTAGTTGGAGCTTGAGGTGGAAGAACTCCTCTTGGAGTTGCCTAGGTTGAAGAAGAGCTCCTTTGATGAAGGCTTAGAAGAATCCCTTGTGATCTAGAGGAGGAAGTGAAGGGTTTGGAGTGATCTAGGGCTAGGGTTTGCTGGAGGAAGATGGAGATGAAATTCTTCTCTTGGTGATGAAATGAGAAGAGAAGGGAAAAATTGTAAATGAAAGAAATTTATATGTTTGTGATTTTGTGAAGGGATTGTGATTTTGGTGGATGTGAGGGGCTTCCTTGCAAAATTCGTGGAGTGAGGTGTCCCCCTCTCTGGACACTTGGCCTGCTGTGGTGAGAGAGAGGATGAGTAGGATTAAGTGAGTTGGTGAGTGGGAAATGAGGTGGAAAATCACTTTTTGCAATTTTGGAAAAATGCCCAAAATTCAAATATTTTAGAATGATCTGAAAATTTTACCAAAAATCAAGAAAAAACATTTTAAGACCAAAGGTGAAATCCGTTTGAAGAAATATTGTGTAGATTTTTAATTAAAAATCCCAGAAGCAGAAATTTACCGACACCGAAATAATTTTTCATAAATTTATAAAATTCTTAGAAAAATAATATAAGTAGGAAATATGATTCTAAGCAATAAAGTCTAAAGGACTTTCTTGAAATTCCTAATAGTTTGGAAGATAAAAAAATTCGGAAATCGGTCAGCGATACTGGCCGACACCGGTTTTGAAGAAATTCATTTTAATTCCAGAAAATTCCAGAAAATCACATAAAATCTAAAATACTATAAAATGATATTTGAAATTAAAATTGGTCAAGTACGGAAGGTAAATCGGAAAATACGGTCAAAGGACTGAATACGTAGCTAAGTACGTATTCCGGGGAAGGGGTATTACAATCTACCCACCTTACAAAAATTTCGTCCTCGAAATTTCATAGGGTGAAAGATAACAGAAAAGCAATAGATAGATATGGATACAAGGAATGATAACGGTAAAGACAAGTAGTAAGGAAAAGTCTTACCAAGTCAAGATGTGAAAAGTTGGGGATAACGATCCCGGATAACGTCCTCTCGTTCCCAGGTGGCCTCTCCTGGCGCATGCCTGTTCCAAGACACCAATACCAATGGAATAGCTCTGTTCTTCAGTGTCTTGACACTCCTGTCCAGAATGGCCAACGGCTGCTCTTGGTATGATAAATCAGGTTGAAGCTCCAACTCAGAATGGTCCAGAATATGGCTGTCGTCCCTGACATACCTCCTCAATTGCGACACATGGAAGACATTATGTACCCCGTCCAATGATGGCGGCAACGCCAATCTATAAGATACATCTCCCACGCGATCCAGGATCTCGAACGGGCCAATATACCTCGGACTCAGCTTCCCACGAGTACCGAACCGGATAACTCCCCTGGTAGGTGAAATCTTCAAGAATACATGATCTCCGGTCTGGAACTCCAATGGTCTCCTAAGAGTATCAGCCCAACTCTTCTGTCTACTCTGAGCAGTCCTGAGATGATCTCTGATAACCCTAACCTTCTCTGTTGTCTGCACCAAAACTTCAGGTCCCAAAAGGCTCCTCTCGCCGACTTCATCCCAACAAATCGGCGACCGGCACCTCCTACCATACAGTGCCTCAAAGGGTGCCATCTTGATACTTGCCTGGTAGCTGTTGTTATATGAAAACTCAGCCAAGTGCAGATGGTCTTCCCAAGAACCTCCAAAGTCAATTATGCAAGCCCTCAACATATCTTCAAGGATCTGGATGGTCCTCTCTGACTGCCCGTCTGTCTGGGGATGGTATGCTGTACTGAACTTCAGACGAGTGCCCAGACTCTCTTGGAGACTCTCCCAAAAATGAGATCTGAATCGGGTGTCTCTATCTGATACGATACTCACAGGAACTCCATGCAGACGAACTACCTCCTTCAAATACTTATCTGCCAGAACCTCAGTCGACTGACCTACCCTGAATGGTATAAAGTGAGCTGACTTGGTGAGGCGATCAACGATCACCCACACCGCATTGTTACCCCTGGGACTCCGAGGCAATGCCGTTACGAAGTCCATGGTGATGTGCTCCCACTTCCACTCGGGTATCGGCAAAGGTTGAAGAAGTCCAGCTGATCTCTGATGCTCGATCTTTACCTGCTGGCAAACCAAGCACTTAGCAACAAACTGGGCTATCTCCCTCTTCATGGCATTCCACCAAAAGTGCTTTTTCAGGTCCTGGTACATCTTGTTCCCTCCTGGATGTATAGAATAGGCAGAACTGTGTGCTTCCCCCAAAATCTTCTGTCTGACTTCTCCCTGGGGAACACAAATTCTACTACCATAATACAAAGCACCATCCGGACGAATACAAATATCTGTCCTCAGTCCAGCCTCCACCTGAGTCCTGAATGTCTGCAATCTTGGATCCTCTTTCTGGGCCTCCCTAATCTCATCTATCAATGAGGACTGGATCTGCAATGCCATGAGCTGTCCTGCCCTATCACCCCCTTGCACCAACATCAAATCCAATCTGATGAACTCCTGGATCAATTCTTTCTGCTGAGTAAGGTGGACTAGCACTCTGTTCTCCGGCATCCTGCTCAGTGCATCTGGAACGGTATTGACTTTGCCTGGATGATATTGCAAGTCAATATCGTAGTCCGCCATAAGCTCCAACCATCTCCTCTGCCTCATATTCAACTCCTTCTGTGAGAAAATATACTTGAGGCTCTTGTGGTCTGTGTATATCAACACTTTGTCTCCCAGAAGATAGTGCCTCCAAATCTTCAATGCAAATACCACAGCCGCCAACTCCAAGTCATGAGTTGGGTAATTCCTCTCATGAGGCTTCAATTGCCTAGATGCATATGCTATAACATGATCATGTTGCATAAGCACGCATCCCAGGCCTTTACCTGATGCATCACAGAAAATGACCATCCCTCCTCTTCCTGAAGGGGTCCTCAAGATTGGAGCTGATATAAGCCTCTGCTTCAACTGCTCAAATGCTGCATCACAATCTTCTGTCCATATGTATCTCTCCCCTTTTCTGGTGAGTCTGGTCAACGGGGCGGCAAGTCTAGAGAAATCCTGGACAAAGCGCCTGTAATATCCAGCTAGTCCAAGAAAGCTCTTTATCTCAGTCACCGTCTTCGGAACTGGCCAATTCTGCACTGCCTGGACCTTACTAGGATCAACTGAGATTCCCTCTGCTGAAACTATATGTCCCAGGAAAGCTATGCTGTCCAACCAGAACTCGCACTTGCTCCGCTTGGCATGAAGCTGCTCCTGTTGAAGAGTCTGCAACACAATCCTCAAGTGCTCTGCATGCTCCTTATAACTCTTGGAATAGATCAGGATGTCATCTATAAACACCACCACAAACTGATCCAGGTAAGGAGAGAACACTCGGTTCATCAAGTCCATAAACACAGCAGGGGCATTGGTAACTCCGAAAGGCATCACTAGGAACTCGTAGTGGCCATATCGGGTCCTGAATGCCGTCTTCGGAACATCTTCCTTCTTCACCCTCAGCTGATGGTAACCTGACTGCAAATCTAACTTAGAAAATACACGGGCTCCATGAAGCTGATCAAACAAGTCATCAATCCTGGGCAAGGGATACTTGTTCTTGATGGTGACCTTGTTCAACTCCCTATAATCAATGCAAAGTCTCTTACTACCATCCTTCTTATTAGCCAAAAGCACTGGAGCTCCCCATGGTGAAGTGCTAGGCCGAATCAATCCCTTGTCCGAATACTCCTGCAGCTGCTTCTTCAGGATCTCCAACTCCGTCGGTGCCATCCTGTATGGAGCCTTAGATATAGGGGCTGTCCCTGAAACTGTGTCAATGGAGAACTCCACTATCCTCTCCGGTGGAAGCCCTGTAATCTCAGCAAAGACTTCTGGAAATTCATCCCATACTGGCACTCCCTTCTGAACCTCCGAAGTGGTCATCTGGGTCTTCTTCTCAGCAGGCTTCACTCCTCCACTAAACTGGAATTCCGGCTGATGTGGGATTCTGAAATTGATCTTCCTTCCTCTACAGTCAATCACCGCATGGTACTGACTGAGTCAGGTCATGCCTAAGATCACGTCGTACCCCTTAGTGTCTAGTACGAGCATGTCTATGGCCAAGATCTTCCCACAAAGTTCCACTGGGCAGTCAGCACAAACTCTAGAAGATAAAACTACCCCATTCCCAGTACTTATCTCCCACTTGCGGTCTAAAGCCTTAACAGGTATGGAATGAAAAGCCACAAAATGGTCGGAGATGTAACAGTGGGATGCACCTGAATCAAAGAGTGCGAGAACAGGTATAGAATGAACTCTGATAGTACCTGTAATCACCTCCTCTGAAGCTCCAGTCTCCTCTGCTGTTAGGTTGTAGGCCTGACCTCTGCCACGCCCTGCTGCTGGTCTGGCTCCTCTCTGCACTGGGCGAGCAACATGTGGTGGAGGAAGGGGAGGGGCTCTCCCCATCACTGGTCCTTGCTGTCTCTGCCCAACTGGTCCTGGTAGAGCCCTCTGCACATACTGCCCCTGTGGTGCCGGCAAGGTTTGGGTAGCAAACCCCATTCTCCTGTGCGGACATGACTCCACGGCATGGTCCCGAGCTCCACACACTAAACACCATCCGTTTGCCCTCCGGCAATTTTGCTGAGTGTGTCCTGGCTTCTGACAGAAGTGACAGATAGGGCCTGGTCGAGCCACCTGGTAAGGAACTGCTCGGAAGGGTCGCCTGGCCTGGACCTTCGCTGCTCTGGATGGTCCTCCTCTGCCCTCCGGTACAAACGGCCTCTTCATGGCCTGATTCCCCATCTGGTCCTCTTTCTCCTTCTCAAACCCTTTCTCCTTCTCAAACCCACGCTCCACCTCTCGAGCGCTGGCGAGAACCTCTGCATATGTCTTCAAGTGTTGGGGCATGAGGTACATCTGAATCTTCATCTGAAGACCCTTCTGGAAACGACTTGCACGCTTCACTTCATCTGTTATCATATATGGCGCGAAGCGGCTAAGCCTGAGGAACTCCGCGGCATACTCGTCCACGGATAGGTCTCCCTGTCTGAGTCTAATGAATTGCTCCTCCATATCTTGCTGCGCCGTATCAGGGAAAAACCGGCTGTAAAAACTCTTGGAGAAGGTATCCCAGGTAATAGGTTTCCCCAACCGGGCCTCCTCCGCCAACCACCAAGTTCGAGCAATATCCTTAAGCTGAATCTTGGCGACTTCAACCTGATCCTCCTTGGGTACACGGGCAGCGTTCAACAGATCAGTAGTGTCCATCAACCACTGCTCAGCCTCCAATGGTTTCTCTCCTCCAGTGAAGACAGCTGGCTGCAGCCGTCGGAAATCGGACACGCTCCCAGGCCTCTGTCCCTTTGGGGCCGCTAGCTCTTGCCTAAGGAGCTCAGTCTGCTGTTGTTGGTTCTCCATTTGCCGCTGCTGATTGTCCATTTGCTGTTGCTGGTACTGTTGCTGGTTATTCATCTGTTGCTGCTGATTCCCCAGCATAGTCTGAATGATCTGTAGGACATCAGTATTCTCTCCTCCTGCGGGTCCATTCGGGACTTGCCCGACATTATTGCGACCCGAACGTCTCTCCATACCGAAAAGGATAAGATCTGGAATTGGAAATAATAGAAAGAAATTTAGGATATGAAGGAATTGATCGATGAAGGAATCAAGAAGGACTATATAACTTTGTACGTTGTAGTTGGCATTAGCAAATCACTAGAATTTGCCACTTAATTGTACTTTTAGGTTTGAGAGCCTGGGCTCTGATACCAACCTGTAACGCCCCGATCCCAATAATACGGGGACGTCACTGCGACGTATATACGTAGGTTAGATGGTGCCCCCACGTACATACGTTAAGCATAAGTACAACAAGTATCAGAGTATAACACGTAGCGTGATATAATCATATGCCAACACACAACATAGAAGTACAGAGTTATACGAGTTATGATATACAAAATCACTTCACAAGTGTCCATTATCACAACCCAAGTCCAAAAAGATACAAGATACGACCAAAATACAAAAAAATGCTCACGTATGGATGAAGATCCGTGAACCAAAAGGAAGTGCCGGGCACGATAGGTCTAGAGCTGGTCAGCCTGCTCTCCTAGATAAGCCAAGTCCTCAGTGGAAGGCTCCACTTCGATCCAAGCCTCCGAATCTGAATATGCAAATCCAAAGGGTCAAGACATAATACAATAAAAAAGGTAGTCAAGTGACATAGGGATCATGAATATAGAGATAAGAAGTAGTACAAGCAACAATGCATGACAAAAGATGTAAACTAAATAAGATAAAGACACATGCAATGAATCTACAATTAATGTCTTATTATTATTACTTGTCTTACTGTGATATCTAGCTATGTGACCCAGCGTCCCAGAGCACATAGATCCATATCCTAGTGAAACAAGGTTGTTATTGGAAACAGCGGTTGTATCGACGAACTAGGTTTACAGTGGGTCCCGTGCATGCCCGGGACCACGGCCACAGGGTGTTCCGGGGCTTGTAGCCGGAACCAGCCGCGAGGCCTAGTGGTGAAACCGGAATAGTGAAACAGGAATAGTGAAACCGGAATAGAGAGCAAGCACTCCCCTCGGTCCCCTGGAGTACCACAGGTCAGACCGGAAATATAGTGCACATCCTAATACCACTGTAAACACGACCACATACCGATATCCGCATATTTCCCCCGAACCCAATGTAAGTTGGTGCATTTTACACAATGTCGGATATATCATGCTTGGTTTTGGAGATAGCATGAAGAAGTAGTGATAATCCATTTTTGACAAGTTATGGAATGCAAATATGTAACAACGAGTCATGGATTGATATTATATAACAAGAAGCCTTGAAGCATGAATTAAACAAGTTCCACCAGGCAACAAGTCATGAAGCATGAATAAAGCAAGATCCATCAGTTTAACCAGGCATGTAGTACAAGTATGGAGCGGGAACAAGTCTAAAACAATAAACATATACATCAGGATTAAATCAGAAATCAAAACGGAAAAGAACCAGAAATCAGTCCCAGAATTTGCCTAACGGTCGCCTTCCAGTCGACTGTCGGTCGACTGGTGGGATAACTATCGGTCGGGTCCCGGTCGACTGTTAGTCGACCGGGCAAAGTGCGAGAGTCACAGGTTTGGGCCGGTCGACTGCCAGTCGACTGGTCCCCTTATTTTTCTAAGCCGGTTGAGCAGCGGTCGACGGCCAGTCGACCGCCAGCTCAAAGTCGTGCACACTTGTGCACATCGGTCGACTGCCCCCTTGGGCCAGTCGACCGGAGCTCTGAATTCTGCTGCTGTTGGAGCAGAAAATCTGATTCCTCACAGGGCTCGATTCTAACAGTCCAAGTTAGGATTTTTGGCATTAGGTAACCTGAACTATCACTACCAGTACTCTAGAACAGGAAATATCTCTAGTGATTAATATGAGCACAAGGTTGTGTTGGATTTAAGTGCTAAAGACTTAAAAATTGGATTTTTACCATACACATAGACATGGATCTTTACCCTAAGCTTAAGGAGTGGTTAATTTAGGTCTTGGTGAGTAAGAACTCACCTGGAAGTTCAGATCTGAAGCTTGGTCTAGGGTTGGAGGTGTTGGCTTCAATCCAAAGCTTGTAGTTGGAGCTTGAGGTGGAAGAACTCCTCTTGGAGTTGCCTAGGTTGAAGAAGAGCTCCTTTGATGAAGGCTTAGAAGAATCCCTTGTGATCTAGAGGAGGAAGTGAAGGGTTTGGAGTGATCTAGGGCTAGGGTTTGCTGGAGGAAGATGGAGATGAAATTCTTCTCTTGGTGATGAAATGAGAAGAGAAGGGAAAAATTGTAAATGAAAGAAATTTATATGTTTGTGATTTTGTGAAGGGATTGTGATTTTGGTGGATGTGAGGGGCTTCCTTGCAAAATTCGTGGAGTGAGGTGTCCCCCTCTCTGGACACTTGGCCTGCTGTGGTGAGAGAGAGGATGAGTAGGATTAAGTGAGTTGGTGAGTGGGAAATGAGGTGGAAAATCACTTTTTGCAATTTTTGGAAAAATGCCCAAAATTCAAATATTTTAGAATGATCTGAAAATTTTACCAAAAATCAAGAAAAACATTTTAAGACCAAAGGTGAAATCCGTTTGAAGTAATATTGTGTAGATTTTTAATTAAAAATCCCAGAAGCAGAAATTTACCGACACCGAAATAATTTTTCATAAATTTATAAAATTCTTAGAAAAATAATATAAGTAGGAAATATGATTCTAAGCAATAAAGTCTAAAGGACTTTCTTGAAATTCCTAATAGTTTGGAAGATAAAAAAATTCGGAAATCGGTCGGCGATACTGGCCGACACCGGTTTTGAAGAAATTCATTTTAATTCCAGAAAATTCCAGAAAATCACATAAAATCTAAAATACTAGAAAATGATATTTGAAATTAAAATTGGTCAAGTACGGAAGGTAAATTGGAAAATACGGTCAAAGGACTGAATACGTAGCTAAGTACGTATTCCGGGGAAGGGGTATTACATATTCATTTGAATTAATGTGTGATGATTGCTAGACTTGTTATCTAATTTAAGAAACTCTTGTAATGTTGATCCAAAAAAACTTGGACATGATTGTGAAGAGCTTGAAATAAATAATTATACGTGATTAGCATATTATTGATCGAGTTAATGTTATCGAATTACTGGGATCATCTTGTTATATTGGAAACTATTTGTGTTATCGTTATCTTGTAATCCTGTAATAAATATTGTCATCATGTACACTTAGAAATTCATGTAACATTAACCCTAGGTAATTGACACCGAGGATTAAGGAAATTGAAGGAAGACAACGTCTATATTTTGGGTGGATCTTGTTTATGAGTTGTACAACCGGAGAGGATATTGGACTCCATTGCGGGGAATCGGGGATGTGCTAGCATTCTCATCATGTTATTCTGTACTGTTGGTACCTAGCGGTATCGTCCTAGTCCAGCACCAAGATACATTGTGGGTCGTGATTCCGGGTATGCACGGAGCCCAACTAAAATACAAACAATGTTTCTACCTATGTTTCAAATAACATCACATTAAATAACCCAACAATGATGATATCAGGAGTGAGTGTTATTTGGTCACTCTCTCGTTTGGATAATGGTACCGGCATGTCATGTTCAAATGACTGGAGTGCAAGCTCTAGTATGGACTGTCAAACTGTATGGGACACTGAAACAGAATAATTAAAATATCAGGCGATACTGATAATTATTATTGTAAAATCTTAAAATTTAGTGTGTTAACATATTTGTGCCATATGATTTGTCTCTTTAATTCTAGACACGATATGATAACCCTTGACACTGCATATTATGACACAAATGATAAATTAATTGTTCACATGATTCTACTGCTTAGTCATGTATTGTACGAACCATATAATTATGACACAACTATAGTGTACCACTTGTTATTTATACTATTGTTCATTTATTTTACTACTCACTAGGTCGCTTATTGACGACCCTGAGAAGTACGTTGAACATGTCGTGGAGTTTGCATAGTTATTCTCTTTTCTCTTCCAGCCAGTGAAAATCTTATTTTCTGTTCATGTAATTAGTCATGACTTTGAAAATATTCCTGACTTGTGAATAAAACTAGATTTTATGTATATATTGTGTTCATTCCTTGTAGTGAGACTTAGCGCGTATACATATGATATTTTTCTTGCGTATATGCGTCGCCGACTTTCGTCGCGTTCTCGCTACAGTGTATTTTGAGAAACGGGGCATGACACCTCTCACTCGCGGGTCACGTTCTCTCGATCGAGTGCCGCATGCTCCTGTTCGCGATCAAATAGAGATTGTTACTTTGTCATCGCCTACTTCATGTCAGCGAACATTTGGAGGAGTTGACCCTTGCACATCGATGGTGGGTAGGCATCTCCAGCTGCCCCTTGGGAGGATGCAAAGGCACGCTCTTCCATGAGAGGGTTGAGGATGGGGCTGCTAGGGGGAATGATGCCCCTAACTGTGGCTCATCACTAGCACTACGACTCCCACTACAACCACAGTCCCAGCACACCATCACTTTTGCCACCTCCACTGGGTACTATTGTTTCCGTCTTTATTGTCGTTATCATTACTACAATTTCCGCCACCATCACCATCCCTACCCATTGTTCCTACACCACCTACCACAGATATTACCTCTACTAATGTCTCTACCACAATTTCTGATCATAAGGAGTTAGTTTTGGGTGAAATATGTCCTGAAGTGTCATTTCTTCTCAACATCTTGCCAAAGTTACATTCAACATCCTCTATCTTCGTCATACTGATTCTAAATCCTTTAAATTCTAAAGTTTCTCTCTGTTATCTATTTAGTTTTAAAACTTATTCCTTCTCTAATCCCATCAAACTACATCTTTAGAACATACTATGCACTCAGGAACCTCATTCTGAAATGATAGGAAAGGCTCAATCTCCTCACCAAAAATTCATCCATGTCTAAAGCAAAAGGATAAGGACCAACTAATGATCTTTAGCCTATAATGATAGGAAAGGCTCAGTCTCCTCACCGATGTTTTTCCACTTATTGCTCCATCACATGTCTTTAGTTACATCAACACCTACTAGACTAGATATTTTCTTCTTTTCTAAAACCCACCCCTTACCTGTATAGAAACTCCATCATAAGCTTTCTCTAAATCAATAAAAATCATATCTAGATCTTTTTTCTTCTCTCAATATCTCTGCATCAATTGTCTACTTAACTAAATAACTTATAGTTGACCTCTCAGGTATAAAACCAAATTATTTTTTAGAAACACAAAATTTCTTTTCTTAGTCTTTGCTCAATCGCTCTCTCTCAAAGTGTCATTTTATAGCTCATAAGCTTCATCTGACAATAATTTAAGCAGTTTTGTACATATCCTTTATTCTTATACGAGGGCTAAGATTGATCATTCGTTCCTCTAATATCTTGCAAGTATCTATAATTTTATTAAAGTGGACTACTTCAATGCTTCAGAAAATAAAAGACTCTCTTAGAACGACACATCCAGATGCGGATGCTCATTCAAAATTTTGGATAACCTTTCAATTCTAATCATTCTTGGAAGTGAGACTTTGGCTGAGGAGGTTAAAATTCAGATTCAGAAAAAGCTAAAGTTTTCTTATGACGAGTTTGCTAAATGAAAATTTGCATTTCTATCCCTAAGCACTCTGAATATCTTCAAGATTCAAACATTGTTTCTAATTGATTTTAGATTGGTTGCTTTTTTGTAATATTTGAATTTCTTCTCATTATATTGCTTCTAGGATCAGAGAGTGGACAAAAGGAATTGTGTGTGATAATAGTCCTCTATAGTTGAACGAGATAAGATGAGAAAGTGGTGGGGTATTGATTTAGTTAGACTCAAAGTGCTCTGACATGAAAAAATTCTATTTAACTCGATCCAGGCTTAGAAAAATAGTAGTTCAGTAGTCTTTTTTAAACATGTATTTGCTATTATACCTCACATGTAACATATCTTTCTTAGTTCTGTGCATCAATAACCTCCATGCAGCCTCGCATATTTATTATTATGTTTACTAATATGTCCATTTGGATCCCTTCTATAAATAATCTTTCTTTTCTTGAAATTTTCTAAATTAATCTATATGTCGCTCCCCGCTTCTCAAAATACGCGAAAACGGCATTTGACGAGAGGCTACGACGTATATACGCGAGAAGAATACCCCAAGTATACGCGCTAAGCCTCTATGTAACTTGAACAAGCTATATATGTTAACTATAATAAAATTAAACCACTGCAATGCAATATGACATATAAATTTCACACACAAAATAACATTATTTCATGAATAATTGAATAGAATAAAGGTTGAGTTTCTTCTATAGAAAATCAATCAAACAGAATAACAATAGAGTGGAAAGCATAATCAAGACCAGAAGTAAGATGACCAAACAAGAAAACTCTGGCTCCTCGCAATATGGGTGATCCTCCCCAATTCTGATCAGCAAAATAAAATATCTCTAAACCTGCATATGCAAATATAGGGGTCAAAAAACTCCCAATGAGTGTGTAAAATGAAGAAAGTAGTATAATATAATATAATATAATAGAAATTGATACATTATAATTACAATAACATTCAAAAATAAATAAACTGTAGCAATAGAACCATGTATTAAGTCAGGTGCCTAACATAGAATATATATCCAACAAGCGGGCACACTTCAATCTACGGTGCATTATGGAAGGTCCAATTCTCTTATTAATAATTATGTTAGCGAACACTAATTGTCACATGCAGTAAGCGTCCGATACTACGTCTACTACACATGTTAATTATGGTCCTATTTTATTGAAATTGATAGATTGAGATATTGTCCATGTTTTAAGTGGGTCACATACATACCCGGATGACGGTCCCAGTTTTTTGGCACTGAACCAGGCTGTATCACTAGGTACTCAGTAACAGTAACAATAGCATATGGGATGTAAGTCATCCCTCGAGAACCCTGCAATGGAATCATCTTTCAGCTGCACAATATGTATCCTAAATCCACTTAAAATAACATTATCTCTTCTATCAATTTCTTCAATCCTGATTTAAATTCTCTAATGATTTTGTTACTTCGATTACTAAGATCAATCAATATCTATGTTATCTAGAATACTAGAATAATACAATTACTAGAACAATGACATTGTAAGTCATATAATAGTGTACACATTATAACAGTATAAACAGTATAATAATATTGCAGTATAGCAATATTTTCTCAGTAAATTCGATAGCATGAATTTACTATTAACATGACATGCACTAATTTGTCCATATGCAGTCTCTTCTAGAATTAATTAAGATCTCATCTATATGTACAAGGATACAACAATGACACATCTCTTAACAATTTATCTCAATACACTCACCAAAGACATCAAAGTATTATTCCTCAAACTTGGTGAATTAAAAGTAGCTCAATATTCTAAGTTCTCTCTTTTCTATCAATCTACCATAATCCTCTAAGTTCACCAATATATCTAATCCTAACATATTGAAATACAATACTCAGCTGCATCTAATCAAATTCACATTACCTAAATCGATCGAGATCATCAGTTAACCCTCACTTCAATCAAATTCAACCACATATCCAAATCAGAGTAACAAATCAATTACATATATGTGAAATCCACTAGTTCAGGCTAATCCAATTTACACCTATTTCTCAACCCCACGTCAACTCCTCTCCAATACAATCCACTGACTGATCCAAGTAACTAGAGATCTATTTTTTTTAATAAAGCTACATCCTATTTAAATAAATCCTTAATATCCAATTTAATTTGTCTAAATTATCATCGAATAAGGGAGATCAAATCTGATAAATAACTCACATAAGAATCCACATATTTAACTATGATCACCAGCTAATCAACTCAAGATCAAATCAGATTCAGTCTAAATTCATCACATTTAGATCTGAATCAAAGTGATAAACAATCAAACAATAACTAATGAAGAGACACTCACATTTCACTAACAGAATACAGAGTCTTTATACATCTAACATCAAGGGTATATCTAATTCATCATCACCAAAATATCCTACTTTCCTATAGTATACTAATTCCATTGTTGATAGTTAACTGTTCTAGATAAAATCATCATAACATTTAGGATCAATAATCTAGTTTTTATGGAATCTTCTTTTCACTAGTTATTATTAAACATTTTCGCAATTACAGTCCCATTAATCACTCTAAACAAAATTATGATGAATTAATAATTATTTACTCCAAAATATGAATAATAAAGTATCCAGGAACAAATCGGATAATTCGGAATAGAATATTAAATCTTTTATACTGACATTTAAATCATCACAATTTACATTTCTCTAAATGGAAGGAAATTAACTAGACAATTTAATAATTAACATAAACCAAAAAATTTCCAAATAAACATACTGTCAATAAAAAACATACTCTATTTAAATGAATAATTAAAATACTCGCAGAGCTATTCGATTTATATTAAAATATACATAGACATAAACAATAATTATCGAACGTGAACATTAATTAAACATGAACAATAATATAATTTATTTGAAAATGGTTAAGACTTTCACGACAAAATTAAATAACAATAAAATGCACGAATAAAATAAACACTCACCAGAGTCATTGCGGATACGTAGCTCGATCTTTCCCGGTTTCAATGCCTCGACGAACACTCTAACTGGGTTTCGAACAGCTGAGATACGACCTGAAAATGAAGCCGATGCTTAACAGGTCTGTGCTCTTGGTTGCATGCATGCCGGGTTGTTGCTTGTTCAATTCTAATCCAGTTTGCATATTGGATCCGGGTTAGGTTAGACTGAAAATGGGTATGAAATAGAGTAGGTTGCAGATCAGGTCAAGAGCCCTTAGTTAGGTTTGTAGCAAGTCGGGTTGCCTTTGGATTGGATCCGGGTCGGGTTTGCTTTTTAGAGTGGGTCGGGTTGGGGAAAGTAGAAGAGAGAAAGAAAGAGATAGACACATGTAGAGGTGGGATACACACAGAGATGCATGCAGGAGGAGATGGTGGCAGGTGAAGACAGAAGAGGAGAGGGAAGGGCCTCGAGTGCAGTGGCGGTGCAACGGGCTGCGTACGACGACGACGTGCGGCTAGTTGCAGGTAATGGAGGAGGGGGTTTGGGTGTGGCTTGTGGTGGTGGTTGGCCAAGCAAGGAGAGAAAGGAAGACGAGAATAAGGAGAAGAGGTGACGGCGGCTTGGCGGCATGGTTGTTACATGGGCGTGGTGATGAGGGCACTCGCGGAGGTTGCGGTTGCGGTTAAGTGTGGGCAGTGGTCTTGGAGGATGATGGGAGGAGGAGATAGGTGAGGATGCGATGGAGGAGGGCAGGCCTCGGGTGAGGGCTCGTGGTGGCGTGGTGGTGGCCGTTGGGTGGTGCGATGGGCGATGCAAGAGGATGGCGTTGGCGGCAAGCAAGGGAGGCGATTGGTCAGGTTGCTGAGCACATGCAGGCCGAGATGAAGATGCAAGGGGCTTGCATCTCGGCGAGGCCTGAGGTAAAACGGAGGAAGAGGGAACAGCGCTTGGGTGAAGAGGTGGCTACAATGCTGAGATGGTGAGAAAAGAGGCGGCGGCAATTTTTTTTTTTTGGGTTGGTGGGGGCGTGGGTTTAGCTCAGGGTTAGGTCAATAATGGTAGGAAGAAGAGGTTATAAGTAGGGGGTTAGATGGGCTGGGCTTGTAGTTATTATTATTATTTTTGTTTTTCGAAGTGGCATGAGCTAGGCTCACTTGAAAAGGAAATAGAAGAAAATAAATGAAAGCGTGCGCTTCAATGAGAAACGAGAAAGTTAAAAAAAGTGGATGTTACACAATTCATCCCTCAGAACTATTTTTTAATGTTCTCAAGCAATCATACTCATGGCGGAAAAACACTAACAATATTAATAATCTCCTCTCCCACTTCTTTTACATCATTATATTCTCTTTTATGTCATCCACAATTATTCCTATGTTCCAAATTTATATGCAGGACTTAAAATCTCTCAAGAGTGAAGTTTTCTTCAAACAAGTTATATTGATTCTTATTCTGATTATCTGAATGATAAGAAATATCTGAATGATAAGAAAGAAATAGGCAAAATTAAAATGTCAAGATAATGATCAAAGTTGTATTGATTCTTATTCTGATTATCTGAATGATAAGAAAGAAATAGGCAAAGTTACCCACACAAACAATTTTTTCAATTCAAACCAAATGTAACAACATTGGCCTTGGCATCTTGAAAATCATTGCCAACAAGGGAGCCCGAATTACTAATCATAAAATACACCAGAGAACTCACATAATTAAAGGCACATGCGCGTGTCCATTTGAAAACAAATCTTAATGAATTGATGCTATGAAGAAAAATATAAGTCTAAAAACGGGTCTAAATTGCTAATTTAGGCACTGTAGTGTGAGAATTAAATATAGTGTCGAAAAAAAATAGGTGCCTCCTCTCTGGTTACAAAGGACCAAAAGAATGATTAACCCATCATCATATAGACACGAACATCCTATGATACAGTTAATATGGTTACTAGAGATTGCTTTAGTTAGAACCTTGTATGCTTCAATTACTGGAGGAGTCTCCCTACGTCTCGGTACTTTAACCTACAATGTTGAAAAGGACATGTAAGATAACTGTTGATCAGTTTGTATCATGAAGAGAAATGAATATGATATGATGTATAAACAAGAGAAATGTAGTAACCTTTTTGCCCCTGGCAGGAACAACCGCGGAAATAGTCCTTAATGAATCTGAGAAATGAGAATGAGCTTCCCAATAACAGCCAGAGGCCAGCTGAAAGAAGTAAAAGGTAAAGCATCCGCTACTATTAACAACCAAAAATTATAACTTCATCAGTAACTTTTTTATTGAGAAAACACCAAAAATTACTTGATAAAACAGAAGTCAATGACTACTATAATGAGTGTAACACTCGTTAAAATGTTGGTAAAGCAACGTGGATGAACATACCTTAGGAAACCAATGCCTAGAGAAACTAGCCACAGCTTCCAATTAAGTCTAACAGTTGAAGTAAACTGACGGGGATCGCTCTAGCTATTATTTAGTAATGTCTTTTTAGTTGTTTTATTTTATGTAGTGTGTTTTTTTAGTCCCACATCGGTTATGATGGGGAACTCTTTCGTATAGGGGTCTATATAAGACCAAGTCCTATAGTATTTTAAGGAGACTATGATGAATTAATTTAAATCCTCTTTTTGTGGAAGCATGGTGATTTGCTTTACAAATTTAATCTTTGCATGGTGATGTGCAGAGTAAGAGAGACATCTCCCGGATCTCCCGGGTGTTGAAACCTGAATTTATCTTTATCCCCTAAAAACCCGAATTTCTTCCCTCTTTCTTCCTTTCCACATTCTCGTATTGCATCATAAACTTCCCAAGAAACTCAACAATCAACACCTACCACAAAAGAAGGCATTTTAACTGATTAGAACCAACACTTCAGTGATTTAAAGCATGATCAACAAATTTTATTTGTCCTTTCACCAGAAGCAAAACAGTAACTCCAATTATTCCCATGAAAAGGCTGTTTTTGCTTATGCCTTTGAAGACATTCATTTCATCTGGTTTCCAAGCACTGTACCTTATTGAATATCTAAAAAAAAAAGTTTGTTAGATCTTTATTGTTATTATTCAATAAAGAATATAGATATACCTATACTTGTGTGAGAATTCTCCCAAAGTTTTGGTACCTATGAAAAATGCATTCAAAAGAGTGTGTTTTCTGCTCAGGCACATGAGCATCTGCGCACATGCTTGTGTGAGAATACTCCCAAAAAAGCAGTATATGTATGTATTACACAACAAAATGGGTATGTTCTGCTCAGCACGATTTTGTCACATTTTCATGCTCATATTTCTCTATCATTTGTTTATAAATAATGTTACTCGGGTATTTTTAGTAGTGGTTTGCAGAGTGGGCTATCAAAAGGAAACTAAAGCACAAAAGCGTGCTCCGAACACTGTAAAATATGCAACAGGCGAGATGTAATCTTTGGCACTGTCGGTGCTGCTCTACCACGCTCAAAACGGATATTAAATAAATCTGCAGTCAATTTGAAGAAGTTTGAAGCCAGTTGGGGCAAAAATCCAATTTTGTAAAGTTCAGGGGCTTTAGTGCAATTTGACATTGATGGCTTTTCTGTATAATTAAATAATTGTTGTGGACTTTTATGTAAAATAACCAAACCCTAAGTCTATAAATAACCATGTAAGACTAGGGTTTTGGAGGGGGCTAATTTTATTTTCACCTTTAACTTAATTTTTTCAGCTTTTAATTTTTAGGCTCTCTCTCTTTCTTCTCTCTGAAAATTCTTGTCTATGTTATTACTATTTTTTTTAATCTAGTTTTGTGTTTGGCTGATTCATCAAAAATCTCTCTCTGTGCGCGCGCAATTGGGTGCCATTGACCGGTGCCCCTCTTAACAAAAGAAAAGAAAAAAAAGGGGGGAGAGAGAGAGAGAGAAGGGCAAGGTGGCAAGGACAGGCGCCCAGAACAGGCGCGGGGAAGGGGAAAAAAGAAAGAAAGAAAAGAAAAAAAAGAAAGAAGGTGCAACAAAGG
Source organism: Agave tequilana (assembly GCA_038442645.1). NCBI lineage: Eukaryota > Viridiplantae > Streptophyta > Magnoliopsida > Asparagales > Asparagaceae > Agave > Agave tequilana. Next base: position 61,131 of record JAVJIF010022244.1, read on the forward strand.
CGCATGTTCCCGTCCAGGCGCTGTCGCAGATTTCAAGGAGCAGGTGCGTGCTTCCCACGGTCCAGTCGGAGCAACCTTTCAAATCTGTCAACGTGTGTTTAAATTTATTTAATTTAGTTTTAGATATATTTGTTTAGGTAATTATTTAGATCATTGATATAATTAATAATTTGGTGTCCAATTAATTAATAATTAAATTTTCTTTTAACTACATCACGATCAAATTGAAATGTGTAACTAAACAAATTTTATGCGCCTAAGGTGATGAACTTAGGTTATGAGATTGTGATGGAATATTAAATCTCTCATAGAAAATATGAAAACACATTAAATGATTTTTTTTATCAATGAAATTAAATTGCTAGATATTTATAAATTTGACAAGATATGTTAAACAAATTGATATTCAATGCTTAGAGTTCTTATTTGAATATTTGATTAAATTTAATATCTTGTACTTAGGACTAAAGATCTAAGACTTTATATCATTTGAGACGAGAAGTTATTATTGTGTAATTATTGAGTTGAGAGATAAATATCACCACATGAACAATAGCTTAGGGGATTCTACCCAAAGTGCATGATCCTTCTCCTTCACAATTTAGTTCACACCAACTTCTCAATCTTTCAAATTAATTAGCTTAATTTGTGTAGGATCAGTAAGAAACACCTTCCTTATGGACCGACCCTCAAGTGTTATAACGAACAACCGTGCGCTTGCGGTAATTTAACAAGGAGACAGAATCTCCCTATTAAGTTTTTGGCGCCATTGCCGGGGAAGCGCCTATTTTCTTTAGTCTTAACACATTTACCGAAAAAATAAAAAAATATATAAAAATAAAAATATTTTAAAATATATAAAATATATATATAATTGAAAGTAGTGCAATTCAAACATTACACTTTCCAACTCAATACCTACACTGATATATGTCAGCTTGGGAACGCGATTCCACAGGACATCTAGTCAGCATAGAATCGAACGAGATCAAGATGATTGTCCATGTTCCAACAATGGTCCTCATAGACTGATGTTACCCTCCTCGATCATCCCACCCGTCATGCATCAGATTGCCAGAAGCCACTGAGAACTACGAGCTGAAGCCACAATACATCACTATGCTTTTCAAATTCTCCAGGCTGGAATCTGAATGTGCCTGTATGTTCATCAATGAGTTCGAGGAGGTGTGCGCAATGCTGAGAATCAGGCAGCTGAGTGAAGATGGAGTCAAACTAAGGTTCATCCCTTTCTCACTCAGGGACAATACTAAAAAGTGGTTATACAGCCTCACAACAAACTCAATTACTATATGGACAGAGTTTGTTGCAATCTTTCTGAAAAAGTTTTTCCCAATGCACAAGACTGCAAGGATCCGATCTGAGATTAACCAATTCAAACAACAGGACAAAGAACCACTTTGGAGATACTTAGAAAGGTTTAAGGACCTAATAACTCAATGTTCCCACCATGCCATAGAAACAAATAACCTACGAGGGTGTCGATTACAATTCGAAAACCCTTCTTCAATCCATGAGCTACGGTGACTTCATGAGGATGACATATGATGTTGCATGGATATTCCTTGAAGAGATGGCAGAGAAAACCATGAAGTGGGAAGGGTTTAATGAGAAGCCACCAACCACAAACTCAACCACTACATCAAGAAGTGGCATACATTCATTTGAAAACTCCATTTCAAATGAAGCAAAGATGGCAGCACTAATGAGAAGGATTGAAGTGTTGGAAAGCAAGGGGACTCCTCAGCAGTTTGATCAAGTAAATCAGATCTCTATACCAAGTTGCTTTAACTGTCAATCTCCAACTCATGTCATAGAAGATTGCTCGTTCCTTCCAAACCCACTAATGAACAATCAAGGACAACAGTTATACGCCGCTTATCAACGACAAGGAAATGATCCATATGCACAAACATATAATCTAGGGTGGAAGATGTTGGCCCAAAAGGTTACACTCTCCATTTGTTTAGAGTTTTGATGATAACAAAACAAATAAGAGCTAATTGGTACTAAGTGGATCTTTAAAAATAAGTTGGATGAGTTCGGAAATATCATTACGAATAAAACTAGGTTAGTGGCCCAAGGTTACACTCAAGTTGAAGGAATTGACTTTGAGGAGACCTTTGCACCTGTAGCACGGCTTGAAGCCATACGGATAACACTAACTTTTGCATCTTTTAAAAATTTTAAACTTTTTCAAATGGATGTGAAAAGTGCATTTTTAAATGGTTTTATAAATGAAGAAGTTTATGTTGAACAACCTCCCGGTTTTGTTGATCATGTTCATCCAAATTTTATTTTTAAACTTGATAAAGCTTTGTACGGATTGAAACAAGCTCCAAGAGCTTGGTATGAAAGGCTTTCTAGTTTTCTCATTTCAAATGATTTTGTTAAAAGCAAAGTAGACACAACTCTTTTACTAAGCAAGCTGATAATGACATTTTAATTGTGCAAATTTATGTTGATGATATAATCTTTGGTTCTACTAATGAGTTTTTATGCAAGGAGTTTGAAAATGTTATGCAAAGTGAGTTTGAAATATCTTCCATGGGTGAATTGAATTTCTTCCTTGGACTCCAAATCAAGCAATTGCAAGATGGGAATTTCATATGTCAAGCCAAGTATGCAAAGGAACTCGTAAAGAAGTTTGGACTTGAAAGCTCAAAAGTTTGCAACACTCCCATGACAACTACAACCAAGCTTGATAAGGATGAACAAGGTAAAAATGTTATATTAAATTGTATAGAAGTATGATAGGTAGTCTTTTGTATTTGACGGCAAGTAGGCCGGACATAATGTTTAGTGTGTGTCTTTGTGCTAGATTCCAATCATGTCCTAAAGAGTCCCATCTTATTGCGGTAAAACGCATTATTCGTTATATTAAGGGCACAATTGGAATGGGTATATGGTATCCGAAAATAGGAGTTTTTCAATGACAAGTTATTCGGATGCTGACTATGCGGGTTGTAGAGTAGATAGAAAGAGTACTAGTGGGACATGTCAATTTCTTAGTAATTGTCTTGTTTCATGGTCCTCTAAGAAACAAAATTCCGTAGCTCTATCAACCGCCGAGGCGGAGTATGTTGCAGCGGGGGCTTGTTGTGCACAAGTCCTTTGGATGAAACATACTCTCCTTGATTATGATTTGCATAATGATCATATAAAATTTTTGTGATTAATACTAGTACTATTCATATGACCAAAAATGCAAATCAACATAGTAAGACCAAGCACATTGAGATTAGGTATCACTTTCTTAGAGATCATTTTGAGAAAGGTGATATAGATATTGATTATGTTTCAACGGATTTGCAACTTGCCGATATTTTTACTAAACCACTTGATTTTGCTAGATTCTCCTTTATTTGTGGTGAACTAAATATTTGTGTTACTGACTAAAAGTTTTTTATCCTTTTTGATGTATGACAAAAAGGGGGAGAATAAGGTGTAAGCAGGTTTAAGTTTGTATTGTTTTTGTTTTTACAATAAGTTTGTATTGTTTTTGTTTTTACAAATTGTTTTTGTTTTTACAATACAAACATTGTTTTTGTTTTTACAATAAGTTTGTTTGTTTTGTTTTACAAATTGTTTTTGTTTTTACAATAAGTTTGTATTGTTTTTGTTTTTACAAATTGTTTTTGTTTTTACAATAAGTTTGTATTGTTTTTGTTTGACCAAGTGTTTTTGATTTTCTTTACCGTTTAAGTGTTTTATACCTTTAGTTTCATGGTTTTTGCTTGCATATTGCATTTTTTTTAATTGTTTAATATAGCATAATTTGAGGGGGAGCTTAGACCTCTACTTTATTTTTAACATAGCCTATTTGTTTTGTCATCATCAAAAAGGGGGAGATTGTTGGCCCAAAAGGTTACACTCTCCATTTGTTTAGAGTTTTGATGATAACAAAACAAATAAGAGCTAGTTGGTACTAATAAGTTTGTTCAAGATAAGTTTCAGGTTTGTACCATGTTTGTAAGCTATTGTTTAGCTATTGCAAGATCTTCTAGGTTCATGAAGTAAAGAAGTCTTATGGCACATCAAGAAAGGATCATAGAAGAGAAGGCTCTAGCAAGACTTTACATGGCTCAAGACTTCAAGATTGCTCAAGATAATTCATTAGTTTTGTTTCTAGCTTTTGTAGTTTTGTTAAAGAATAGTGATTAGTATTGAAGCTCTATATTCCAACACACATGTTTTTGCGCACATGCATTTCCTAGAAATATTCCCTATAAAGATACACAAAATATTTTAATACAAAGACTTTTGTTTATAAACTCAACTTTAGGTATTATACATGTTTCATATCAAAAATATTTTATTCCCCTTAAAATTTTGTTTCAATTTCAGCTTTTGGCCTGATCCGGTCGACCGGACGGTCGACCGACCCTGTGCCAGGTAAAGCCGGCCGACCGACCCCAGTGACGAGGTTCTGGCAAGCAGTGTGTATCCGTGTGCATGTTTCACGGTCGACCGTGTGGCGGCCGACCGGAACCTGCCTGACTTACAGACATTTGCTCTCTGTTATTTCGGCTGACCGGGCGGTCGACCGATAGCCTGCAACGGCTCTTTTTATTTGAATCCCGGTCGACCGGCCGGCCGACCGAGGTAGCCGTTTCACAGCCAAACGGCTAGTGTTTTAAAAACGTTTTAAAACTGTGTTTTTTTCGTTTTTAAACGTATTTAAGGGATATTTTATGGGTCAAAATCTTCCTTATTGACATTATATGTGTTTTACCTTTTGATCCCTAGCCCTATCCTATAAATAGTGGTGATTAGGGTTATTTTATACAAGAAAAAAAAACAACAATCAAGTATATACAAAAGTTTCAAAGTCTTCAAAAGTTTTCAAGAGAGTTTGGTCCTTGGTTTTCGTGCTGAAGATTCTCTCATCGCTGAAGTTTTATTTTCTAAACTCTCTCTAGTTCATTTTTCTTTTCCACTTACACTATTTGAGCTTCAATTCTAACCATTACTCTACAGGGCTCTTGTAAGGGAAAGAGGCGTTTGCAAAGATAGTTTGTGGTCTTTTGATCACTAAGAGAGAATTTGTACTTGAGATTGTGGAGTTGGGTACTCCGGTGTTTTTGTAACCTCTTTGTGAAGTTATAGTTGTTAGAAATCCTTCTGGGTGAAGGCGGGGATGTAGAGCTGGGTGCTCGAACCTCGGAAAATTCTTCGTGTTTGCGTTTGGTTTACTTGTTCTTACTTGCTCTTAATTCTTGCTAACTTTATATTCATTGCTTTATCTACTTGCTTCACATTTTCTTTGCAACATGTACTAGCTCTTCATTTTCATAGTTATATTCACTTGTTGCATCAAATTTTTTTGTGCATTGATTAGCATAA